>JALMLS010000641.1:0-103780 GCA_038496445.1 Trichosphaerium sp. ATCC 40318
GATGGCAAGGAATGTACTTTCATGGCACAAGACAGTAACCACACTGTTAATGCTGGGTTTCTTATTTTTAAAAGAACAGAAAAAATGCTGAATTTTCTGAGAATGTGGGAGTATGAAACAGCACGTGTTAGTGGTCCTACCTGGCAGAAAGATCAAGGACCACTTCAATCTGCTATAACATTCAATGCAAGCATCTACCTTAAGAAAATATGGACAGATTGCACTGTTAGACCAGTCGGTCTAAGGAACTTTTGTTACAATGATTTAATGACTAGATATGGCTTACCTCTTTTCAATAGAACATTTGACACTTTCTGTTTCTGGAACGACTCACCAGGAGAACGAATTAACATGCATGATTATGAAGAAAGGGATTACCGAGATGGTGACTTTCTATACCATGGCCATGACTTGTATAAACTCCAAACGCTACTTAAAGCAGTACATGAAAAACCAAAAACACCAAGTAAAGCAAAATGAACTCAAGGATAGATAGTGCAGTGTCTTGGCTGTTTGTTTCTATTTTTATGACTTGATCATCTGCTTTATTGTGTCTCCTCCGAATACCATACATACAGTCGCCCATACACCAAGACCGATACGTGGTAACACACCACGGAAAAATCCTTTGACACCATTATGTTTATAAATAAATTGAGCTGTTTCAGCCATTGTTCTCTTATTAAACTGTACAGATCCTTCTTTCAATGATACCTTTTGCATCTCTACTCTAATAACTTCAATAGGGTGATTCCAGCAAGCTAAAATCCAACAAGTTAATAAATGACATTTTTTGAGTAACAAAGACAAAGAACGTTTACCTAATGTCCCTCCAACAACACTTGCTAGTAGTCTCTCCCATGTCTTCAATCTTCTTTCTGTGTTGCCCATGCGTATGATGTGCTCAACACCCTTTGAAATACCTTAAGAAGTAAGAGAACTCTACAGTAACAAGTATTCTATTGTACCAAAACGTGATCCCCAGTTTGTCATTTGACGAATTGCAACAGCATTAACACCTCTATAAAAACCGCGTATACCATTCTCACTCCAAACTTTCCTAGCAATAGCCATTGCATTACTGCCACTATGTTTCCTAGTAACTGTTGAAAATAAATAAAACTGTCAAAGACATAGGTGTTAAAAACACAAACCTTCGACAGTAACCATAAATGTACAGAATCCCATTGTAGTGTAGGCCTGACATATGCCTCCACCCATGCCACCAAGCGCTGTACACGTGTTAGATTATCCAATCACGTGAATACTTACCTGCTGCGAGCGGTCTAGATGCTCCTAGATGGCTACAATAGTTTGTGATTTCTGTTTGAGACAAGAGTAGCACACCTAACAATAAATTCTCAGTAACTGACCCTCATGCTCGAACAAAGAGGGTATTGCTCCCTGTAAAACGTTACCTCCTTTGGAAGCGCACTCTATCCAAGCCCACGGAATAAGACCTTGTAACGTTAGTCACAGTACATTTTATAGACATACCTTGGTAAAAGCCTAATAGTCCACCTCTGGCATACGTTTTACGCACTGCGTCACGCCAGGAGTCATTTCTAAATGCGCATTGATGCGTCTTTAGCACTTTAAACGGCTGTCCAAGCGTTGTGATCTTAAAAACATCCAAACAAGCGCCTATCAGTAGATTTTCTACAGGGAAGCGCCGTGATGTCATTATTGGAGCGATTTAAGCTAAGTGCACTCTAAGGAATACGTACAGAAGGACAAACACTTGCTTAATTATCACGTGGTAATCGCCAGCGGTATAAGCATCTGAAACGTACAAGGAGCGCGTTTAAATTATTGTTGGTAACATTAACGAATTAAAAGCTGTTATTCACATTAACTTATTGCTAAATAGCTAAAATACAGCGTATTCAGACCACCTAGATCGCGTACGTTGGTAATTTCAAAAAAAAAATGGCCAACGTGGCATACACGCCAGTAAATGTACTGCAATCATCACCGGTACGCGGAATGGATGTTAACATTAACTCATTGCGATAGTTGAGTAAACATGGCTATACACCAACTTATTCAAGCCCAACGAACTACTCTAACAAATTGTACATGTCACCGCAATTATCTAGAGAAAAGAAGCAAGTTTGGGCAATACTAAAACACGACACGGCCGTACAACGTATGCTGATGCTCTTTGCGGTATTTGGTGTGTCTTCCCTTGTCACAATTTTCTCTGCGTATCGCATAGGCTGTGTGGGTAAGATGAAATGTCAAATCAGATAGTCTCTGTATCTGATAGATTTTAGCACTGCTGGCGTGCGGATTTCACGCGTTATTTCATTGTTGTGCAACAGGAATAAACTTAATCGGGCGTGTATGGTCAAAGTACAGGCCTTCTCGTACAAGCACATATGGCTACGATAGGTAGGACTAACATCCGTCTTGTTCAATCCTGTTGCTAAGCTTGCTCAGATACGAAATAATATGGGGCTTCACAAACGGCACATTTTTAACGTTTGCTGGTTTATACTCCTTCTTTGAAGCATTGGAACGTATATTCTTCGAACCTTCTGAAGTAGACGCAAACGGACTGCTCTGGGTTCCTATAACAAGCTTGATTGTACGCCTCACTAGAGTTTTCTGATTTTTTTTTTTCCGAAATTGTCTACTTTTCTATCAACTTTGTGGCTCTCCTAACACGTTCAGGTACACATAATAGGTGCAATGTATTTTACACAGTACCTCACAGTGCGCTCAGAGTCTGTTATTTCAGCCAAGACAAAAATTGCTGATAGACTTGTTGATGTCACAAATATCGCGCTGCCTTCGCTGCTAGCAACGTACCAATGCATCTATTCTTAGATTAAGAACCATTCTAAAAAAATTGTAGAGTTACTATCGGATTACTCAATATACACTCACAATGGCACCACGCAGACGCTTACTTTGCCTTGGCCATCGTTGGTTTAATTTTTTTTACAGCAGTGCCGGTTTGCATGAGGTACGCTTTTTTTAGCACGTGTGGTGCCACAAGTGTTCACCCTATACTAGTACGGGGCGTGTATTGCTTTTGGGTACACCTTCGACATTGCAAGCTATTCTTGACAAAAATCTGCAAGACGTTGTAATGATACCAGGAGTACAGGTAGTGGTTGTAGTTGCAAATTGAAGTATTGAAAATGATGCAGGAAGTAAAACGAGAAAGTACTCATTTTTGGACGTACAGCCCTGGTGTATTTGTGGGGACGCTAGTAGTTCGCACAGAGGTACAAAATATTTTGGGTAGTTTTTAATTAAAAAATGCTGTTTCGATTAACGTAAAACTTTTCGCTCTTTTACTCATCGGCGTGTGTAGATGGACGCGGACGACCAGCAGATTTGTCAACAAATAACGCGTATATTTAGACCCATAACATCACATTTGACAATACAAGTCGAAAAAGACGATTGGATGCAAGGGCGTGTACAATAAAAGGGTTTAAAAGGAGAAAAAGATTTTGTAGTTATCTGATAACGCACAAAGCAGCAAATGCTATCTTTAGCATCTCTTAGCGTAGCGGTAGTAAATCAGACCATTGCGCGTAGATACTCCGTCAGAGAGTTTGGCTATTCTGCCGTGAATAGGGCACTGCTCTAATAGCAACAGTCGCAGGTAGAGCATGCTATGGAGTTAGACAGATGGCCGAAATAAATTTGGGTAAAAAAAAAAAAGCCTTTACGTTTATTTTACTCAATTAGCCTTAAAATACGTAGAAGCCACCCCAAAAAACGCCCTTTCGTCTCAAAGTCTCCTTAACTGCGCGGTTTTTAAGTAAGTGCAAAAATAGAAAATATTAAAACTCAAACAAACATCACAACAACATGTCGTGGCAAGCATACGTAGACAACAGCTTAGTCGGAACAGGCACTGTATCACAAGGCGCTATCGTAGGCCTCAACGGCGGTCTTTGGGCCAAATCTGCTGGACTAAATGTCGGCGGTGACGAAGTAAAGGCTATTTTGGCCGGTTTCGCAGATACACAAGCAGCCACACGCAACGGTATTAGAATTAACGGAGTCAAATACTTCTGCTTGAAGTCTGACGGTAGATCAATATACGGAAAGAAAGCCGCTACTGGCGTATGCTGTGTCAAATGCCAACAGTGTGTTTTGATCGCTTGTTACAACGACTCTATGCAACCTGGAGCTTGCGCTCTAACTGTCGAAAAACTTGCTGATTATTTGATGGAGAACGGCTACTAATTAGTCTCCCTACAGCACTCAAATTGTAACCTACAACTCGTAGAGTTGTTTATCGATTTAATAAATCAACTTGTACCTCATCTTCGTTTGATCAACCGAAAAGTTTATTTGAGCTGCTTTTCGCGTCATAGATCGCACTATCGCTTGCGTACTGATATAACCAGTGCGCGTTTGTAGCGGATTCTTTTTTGCTGTACAGCAAAAGTTTGGTTTTAGCCCCCGCACTCAGTTTTATGCTTGCATCAAATGGTACGACAATAGGGCGAGTGGTTGCGATTAACGGCTACGCGTGGTTAGTGTCACTTGTCATGCTCCACCTGTAGTTTCAAAAAAATTTAATTAAATCCTATTTAGTCGCGTTCCTCAATGATTGACTATGACACGTAAGCTGTTGTGTGACTATAAAGCGCTTTTACAGTTTTTTTTTAGGACTTAGTAATGCGAATTCTGGAAACGCCTTTATTTTTAACAACACAACGCTTTTGGCATATCGACCGTTTGAAAAAGCGAAACAACGACATGCGATCGTAGTTAACGTTGTACAACATCAAAAAAAAAAATGGCTACTCCGCCTGCAAGCGCTACCACACCGATAGTAGTAACGCTCCCAAAGCCGCGTAGAGGTACAACCTTTTGCAGTTTTTAGCATTGCTTCAAATTTCTGAGTGGGTTGAACAACGTCTGGTGCACATGTCGTCTTATTTGAACACCACGCTCCCACAGAGTGCTCCAGCCTGCTCAGAAGAAAAAAACGGCTGTCACAGCGTTGATTATGTTGTAAAAAACTCACGCAACGGAGGTTCTACAGGCTCTGCCACGCTCGTTGAGGAGCAAACAACAAAGGATAAGAGTAGTTCGAGACTAACAGACACACAATCGAGCACAGATAATAACACTAAGCGTACGTGAAACTGTTATAAACGACGTTTGTAAAAATACACTGTGAACACAAAAACCATTTGTATGTTCCGTATTGCGCTCACACCGGTATTAGGTAGCTCTGCGACGCATCAAAGCTCCAATGGCTCTCTTCAACTGAGTTCTAGCAGCAGACAAAAAGTAAAACGATCAAGTAAATGGCAACAAGCATACGTGTACGCTATTTTAGAAACCATGCTGTAGTAGTCTTTTTTAGGCTTTTCTTTTTTTTTTAAAAAACCTGTTTTTGTCGATCCTTTAAACGTGACGCGTCGGTTCTCACCCTTCCTTTAGGTCGACTAAACAGAAGCGAAAATCTGCTGAAAGAAGACCTTCATTACTAGGTGAGTGTAACCTAACTACGCCAGGCCCTTTTTTAGGCATGAGAAGCGAAAGGAAGAATAAAACTAAACTTCCCAAACGCACAAAAAAAATCGAACCATTTTTCCAAGGCTTGCTATGTTTTTTTTGACATATTGTTGTGGCTCTGCAACTCTTCTCACTCTTTCATTTAGTTACTGCAAAAAATCAAAAGCGAAAAAGCCAAAAAGCGCGACGTAATAGCCACGTACCAAGAGTAGATAAAACGAAAAATGTAAGCTTGCCTCCACGCAGTAGCTCAGTTAGTATAAATGATTTGGACACATTCTCAAGGCCTCGCCGAAACAGTCACTCTAGGACTATTTCCGGTGGTAGTGGAGTTACAACAGCTATACCTCGATCGTTCAGCATGGAGTATGGCGCATCTAGACTAGTTAACGTGGATTCTATGCAAAGTTTCCCACAACAAAAAAAGCCACGACCAAAGAGCGTTGATTATAATCGCATGAGCGTCAAAAGAGCTCTGTCAGAGATTGCCGCATACGAAAGTACACGTGAGCCCGAAAAAAAGAGGCGTGGAACGTATGGTGGTGTAGCAAAGCGTAGAGGAACAATTGGTGGCGGTCCTGCACCAAATGTAGAAGAGGAACAAGTTGACGTCAAATTATTTCGAGTTCGTTTGCCTGGAGGTGCGTTAACCTCCTATTAGTGTAAGTTTTTTGTAAAATTTTTTGTTATAGGGTGCTTGCGATCTGTGCTGTTTGAGCCTGAGCGTCTACTTAGCGCTGTTATTAAAAAAGTGTCAATCAAACAAAATAACATGATTAACAATACATGGGTTGTCAAAGCCCCTGATGGAACAGTCCTTGATCAAGACAAGACATTAGGAGAGTTAAATGTGACTGAGATTTATTGCTCCCCAAATGGTACACACATTTATGTACCTCTCATTTTCTTACTTTTCTTTATAGCCAAGAACGTTGACATCGGCAATGTACGTGACACATCTCATGACATTATTTCTCGGCTTTTTTGTTCTGAATTTTCCTTGTAGGTAGGAGATAGTGAAGATAGTGTTGCAACTACTGATGGTGATGATAAGACAGCAACCCAACAAATGCTTGCCAGTTTCGTGCCTAAACACGTGCAATGTACGCTTTTCCTGTTTCTTTGCACATACTGAAAGTAACGCTGTTTAGCTTGGTTTCTTGATAATAAAACAAAGTTGGTTACACCAAAAGCGGATGAGGTCTATGCATGTGTTCTTTTCGCTGATATTTCTGGATTTACTCCGCTCACTGAGAAATTATCTAAACTTGGAGACAAAGGTTCGTTTGAAATATTTTTTTTCTAAAAGTGATTTCTGTCTTCTCATAATTGGATGTAGGCGTGGAGCTACTCACAAGACATTTAAATGCCTATTTTGGACAAATGATAGAGCTCATTGAGAAACATGGTGGTGATGTTGTAAAATTCGCTGGTGATGCCTTACTTGCCTGGTGGCCTTCAAAGTGTATGTATTATTAAGATTGAATGAAATCAAACTAATGTTATTCCAAGCAAAATCGGGATTATCGATGTGTGTACCACTTGCGAGTCAATGCGCGATAGCTATGACGAGAGATCTTGTTGGTACTGATATGGACGGTTGTACTTTGACGCTTCACATTGGTGTTGGTGCAGGTAAACAGCTTAGTTGATTTTTTTTTACAATATTAATTGTTATTTCTTAGGCAAAGTACACGCTATTCATGTTGGTGGTCAGAATAATCGAGTAGAATTTATTATAGCAGGTAATGCCTTGGATCAAGTTAGCGAATGTGAAAAAGCCGCTGGTTCTGGTGAGGTGTTTATCTCAAGGTATGTACTTTCTTTTATGGTGTTCTATGTTTCTTACTTTACAAAGACCTGCCTTGAAGTGTATAGATAATCCTAGCTCTGTAGAAGTATCGTATTTAAACAAACGTGGTACTTACTCAAAACTTAAACAAGGGAAAAAGAGCAGGCGGCTATCCAGGAGGACGAATGGTAAGGTTTTTTTGGTTCATAACGAAATGTTAACTGTTTTTTTTGCAGCAAAACTAGCTTCGTACCTTGAAGCATTAACTATCTTTCGTCTTGACAATATCGAGCATGTTGAAACGAAGGCACCTAATAAATTACCGTTCACGCCTGAATTGCAAAGCTTGCTGGAACCTTATGTCCAGTCTGCTGTTCAGAGTCATTTGGGATCTGGTCAAATGGTATATTTTTGATTTTCTTTTTGAATGGTGATTAACCTCCCATGTAGGCATCTTTTTTGGCTGAGCTACGACATGTGAGTGTCATTTTTGTAAATCTAGAATTGACATACAGTAAACCTTTGTTGGCCAAGCTACAGGTGCGTGGGTTGTGTTTTTTTATTTGCTTTGACACTTTTTGTAGGAAGCTGTGTGTGAAATGCAAAAAGCAGTGTACCTCTATGAAGGTGTTGTTCGTCAATTTATTGTAGATGATAAAGGTACTACTATTTCCTTATTATTTCAACTTATTAACATCTTTTCAGGGAGTGTTCTAATTGCTGCGTTTGGACTACCTCCAAAGACGCATGAAGATGATCCTTCACGTGCTGTAAAAGCTGCAATAAAGCTCCGAGAATGCCTTACAAGGCTAAACATTCAAAGTAGTATTGGTGTAACTACAGGATCGGCGTTTTGTGGTGCTGTTGGAAGTAATCTACGGCGTGAATACGCTCTTGTTGGAGATATAGTGGTATGGTTTTCAACTAGCTTTTTATTATTATTTTGTAAGCCTTACGTATTATCTATAGAATCTCTCTGCACGTCTCATGGTTGCTGCTGGTACAAACCAAATATTTGTAGATAAGAAAACGTACCTAGCGGCTAAGTGTGTTGACTATCAAGCTCTTGCTCCTATCAAAGTTAAGGTATGTAATTTATCTTCGTTTAAGTCAAATACACGCTGAACGAACTTGTTAGGGTAAAGAAAGACCTGTAGAAGTTTTTGCACCTATCCAACATCAGATATCGAAGCGTACACTCAGTATAAGTAGTTTTAGACCTCAAATGCTTCAGACTATGCGTCAGTCTGGTGCACAAAGTGTATTTGTTGGAAGGTATTGTACTCTCTTCGAAATGGTTGATATTAATTTGATGATTTGTCATTAGATCCGGTATTCTAACAAAAGTTTTTGAAGCAGTTGGCTCTGCTGTTGCAAAAGAGGGTAAAAACGCAAGGGTATTTGTAGTAGAAGGTAGCCCTGGTATAGGAAAGACAGCATTGTTAAAAATGATGAACTCCAGATGCGGAAAATTAGGTGCCAAAGTGAGTATTACAATTTTTTTTTCCTCTTTTGTACTTAATGGTTTTTTCTTCGTATAGACGTCTATTGGTGTTTGTGATGCCATTGAGAAGAATGCACCTTACTTTCCTTGGCGTAATATTGTCCATGCTATGCTACAGGATATATCCAATAAATCAGACAAGGGGACTAGTCAAACTACTATGAGTCTTTTGACAGTACTTGTCAAAACATATGCACCTGACTTGATTGGTTCAGTGTCTGTTCTCGCAAGTAGCTTGGGTGCGTCTTGTGATCATTGGATGTTTTTATAGTACTTAATGTATTTTTGTTGTAGGTACTAGAACGAGCGGTCAGCATAGAGATATGGAAGCTCATTTGCGATCAGATAAGATGCTTAAACTTATAATGAAGCTACTTGAATCAACTGGCCAGCATTTGATTATATTCGATAATGTTCAGTGGTACGCACTTTCTCTTTGTATAAACCTTTTGCTATGAGCTCTGTAGTACTACGTACAAATACTGGATCAGTCCTACTCCGTCAGAGATGGGTTCATGCGCTTTTTTTTTTGCTTTTTTTTAACTATTTTTGGTTTGCTCAGTTGTTGCATTAGGATGGATTCAAAGTCTGCTGAGCTTATACAAGCAGCAATAGAAAACCTTAAAGATGTTGTTATAGTACTCGCTCTACGCCCATCAGATCCACCAATTCAGTATATTGCTAAGATTGCCTCTGCTGATAGCACAAAGCAAATTTCTCTGAAGGGATTAACTAAAGCAGAGGTAATTGTTTTGCTGTTTAATACATCCTGGTTGTTTCTTACGGCGATTTTTAGGTTGCCAAGTTAATCAACAAGCATTTAGAAGTGCGTATGGTTCCAAAGACATTCCCAGGAATGATTGAAGTGGCGTCTGATGGAAATCCTATGCTTGTAAAAGAAATGCTAGATCACCTTCTTACAACCAATCAACTAACAGTTCGCGGTGGAGAATTAACGTTGTCCAAAGGCAGTACGTATATCTATATTGTTTTGAATTACTCTAATGTATGTTCTCCTATCTTTAGTGTCTATATCAGGTCAAGCAGCTATGCCTACAACGCTTACAAGTGTTATAACAGCCAAGATTGATTTTCTTACAAAAAAGTTACAAATTGTTTTAAAGGTCGCTTCTGTTATTGGAAGGTGCTTCTCTCTTGATATCCTTAAAGCACTACTTGATGTATATCAAGAAGGAGAAACCTCAAAGGTTTCATTAAGAGAGAGTCTCGATGAATTATCTCTTAGTGGCTTGGTTGCAATCGAAAAATACGATAGCGAAGGAGATGCTAGTGTTTATCGTTTCGAACAGATAGTTACACTAGATGTAGTATATAATACTATGCTTTATGCCCAAAGAAGAGAACTACATAGTCGTATTGCAAAGGTAAGATAGAACAACCTTATGGTCTCGACCTATAGCAATTACGAAACAACTTTTAGAAAAACAAGTTTTTTTTTCTACTGCTGGATTTTTTTTTGACTCTAAAGTTTGTTTGTATTTATATCGTTTTATTTTTAGGTTCATGAAGAAAGAGTAAGTAAGGATGGTGATCATGTTGATTACTCTATTCTTGGACATCATCACAACTGTGCTGGTAACCAAGCTAAAGCTATACATTACTTTTTACTTTCTGGTAAACAAGCGATGAATGAGTGTGCGAACAGGGAAGCTATAAAGTTTTTTAAGCAGTGCTTGGCTATAAATGATGATGGAGATAAGTCTTTTAAATCAAATAGGCTTAAATTCGTTAGTATACATAGACAACTTGGACAAGCTTACTGTGGTAAGGCTCGCTTTTCTTTGATTTTATTTTTTCGGTTGTACTTTGTAACATTGTTTGACGTTTTTGTACTAGCCTTGGGTCTGTTAAAACCCGCTGAAGATTCTCTAATGGAAGCACTAAATATTATGAATAAACCTTTGCGGGTTCATAAGAACTCAAAGCTTATGTCTGAAGCTAAGAAGAATAAACGCAAAAGCGACTCAAGTGGTAAAAAAGTACAGGTAAGAAGATTATCGTCTTTTTTTTTCTTTATCTTAACCTTATCTTAAAGGGTAAGGAGATGGCTCTTGAGCGTGTATGGACGCTTCTCACATTATCAAAGATATACCACTATAACTGCATGTTGAGTCACATGACTTATTGTACTTTTACTGCGCTTTCACTTGCAGATGCGTTTGGTGTTACAAGAGCTTTATACGAGTCTTATGGGTACTACATAGCATGCCACCTTTTTTAATGTACTCACGCAAGAATCTAGGTTCGCTGTTGTAGCGTCTGGGATTAATAATGATCATACACTCGCTACTGAGTGTATAACTAGAGGAGGTGTACTTCATGCCAAACTTACACACAAAGAGGATGCATTAGCATTCGATCAAGGGAGTGCTAATTATCATCAATTGTGTGGTATGTATATGGCATCTCGGTTTAATTGGATAGAAGCCAAAAACCGCTTTAATAAGGCTATAAAATGCTCTCAATTCATTAGTGATGCAAGGTGAGTTTTGTCAGATTTCTTATTTCTTGTTTTTTTCTTTAAATGTTTATGTATCTTGTAGGCGTATTGAAGAGAGTCAATTGTACTTATCCACGATTAACCACTTATGTGGGAATATCCAGGATAGTCTAAAACTTACAGAGAACGCATTGGAGTCAGCAAAGTATAGAGGAGATTTACAGAATGTTATTGCTGCGCATATGAATAATGCTAGAGATTACCTTGCATTGTCTAGTCTTGATGCTGCTCAGATATCACTCGAGAAGATATATTCTATTCTATTGAGAGAAGCAACTCATGGTAACAAGCGAACTAATATCTTCTGCCTTGATGCTGCTACAAACATCACTTATGATGCCTTGTACACCAAGTACCGCATCTACAGGGTATGAATCATTGATTGTTTTTTTTTATTTTTCTTGACCTTTTTTGAAATACCTTGTGTTTTCTTGCTTTGGTTTTTGGCTTTCTGTGTCTTATGGTTTTTTCGTAGGGCGAGTATAGTATGGCTTTTAGTATGGCAGAGGGAACAATAAAGAAGTTAAACGATATTGACCCCACGTGCTTCTTTATGTTTCCTGCTTTTTATGCTCTTCCAGAAATTTTTATACTTCTTTCAAAAGCTATAAGTACTGGAGCTTGGGTATTACGACGTACGTTATAAACTGCCCATTAAAATTTGAGTTCTTTGAAGGCCCGAAATTTGCGATTCAATTTTTTTTTTGTGATAAAAGTTGTTCGTGTTTCTTTGCTTACAAGTATTTATAGCTGGTTCAGATATTAAACCTAAATTACCAAAGCTCATAAAGGCTTCTTTAGCAGCATTGAATAAGTTCAGTTCCATTTTTAAGTTTGCAGAAATGCAGTACCTCTTGTGGCAAGGTATGTTCTCATTTTTTTCTTTCCTTTTCTTTTGGTTTGTTGACACGTTACGTTTTTAGCGTTGTACTATATTAAAGTCGCAAATAAGCAATCACAAGGTGTACAGATTCTAAAGTCTTGTGTGCCCCTTTCAAATTCTCTTGGTACAGAGTATGACAAGTGTCTAGCTCAATATCACCTTAATAGCTTCGGTATTGTTCCTGATAAACGGTACGTGTCACGTGCTTTTTTTATTTGATTTGTTGCTTACAAGGTTTATTTAGGGTGAAGGCTTGTTTATTGGTAATTGGTATAGAGCCAAGTAAGTTTATCTACGAGTCCTTGAAATATTTCAAATAGAGTTGTTTTTGGGATGGGTGTTGTAAAGTAAATGTAAATAAACACAAAGTACAGAAATACTTTAAAATTTGTGTTGGTTTCAATCCATCCACAAAAGAAGCAATAGAGTTAGCAGACTCTTACCAACAGAAAGAAGAATGTGCGCATGAAATCGCAGTACTTTCATGGAACCAAACTCGTCAAAGAGCAGAGGAGATAAGTTTATCTACGAGTCCTCGCTAACACCTCCGCTCTTGGCAAGTTCGGTTCTATGCAGAACAGAAATTTCGTGCGTGTTCAACAATATGTAACAAGGGATACAGCAATATGTGTGGTGTTGTAAATAAGCTCTACACATAACATATGGTTGCAATAAAACGTTATACCTCGGACTCTTACGGAGGGCCGTTGACTCTCGGAGCATAAACTGAATATCTTCTCAATATTAACCGACTTTAAAATTGCAAGCTATATCGCTGCCATTGATGCACCTTTTGCGTCCCACCTACTGTAAAACCTTGGTTATGCTGAAGTAAGCGACATTTACGCTATTACAATAACACTCACCCTTTTGGTTTGTTGTTAAACGTCATATTAACGCAAGTTCTTTGGAGTAAATTTTGTTACAACCAAAATCTACTTCTACAAATAGCGTATGCACACGTGTTAGTCATTAAGTCAACACCCAACGAAGACAGTTTACTACAACGGACCGCCATTGCTTACCACATTCGCCGTATATGAAACAGCTTCTGAATTTTTGTAAATAGCTAACGGACGAAACCCTTGAGCCACCAAGTACAACTGAAAAAGAGGAGATAGAACTGAATCCTATAAGAAAGAATGGAAAAGAAAGAAAAAAAGACAACTACCAAAAAATGTTATCTATTGCACCTGCCAGTGGAGCTACATGCATGTATTATTGATTTAGACCATGATGTATACAAAAAATGGCCTATTTTAAATAAATATGCAGCAATGACTTCAAGGTTTGACTAGATTTGAAGAAACATGGTAAGTGGTCAAGAAAAAAAAGACACTTTTTGGATTGGGGTTTGTGGGATAATTTGAGGACAGAGTGTTGGTTTTTACATGACAAACTTGATGGTGAGTGCAAACTTTGGAAAAACGGTGTTTTGATTTACACGCGTCAGTACATCAATGGCAGATTACATGGTGATTACAAGTCTTGGTGCTGTTTTGGACAATTGCTTAAGCATTTTCAGTACGTCAACGATCTATTAGAAGGAGAATACAAGGAGTGGTATTATACAGGTCAACTATCGATTCAGTGTTATTATGTTGCTGGTGTTATTCACGGAGAGTACAAGAAATGGCGTATAGACGGTACATTAGTGGAACAATGTAAATATGTGTACGGCGAAAAAGAGAAATAATAATTGTCACACACGTGAAATACCATTAGATTAACGTTTGTGTAAAATTTTACGTAAAAATGACCTTTTTCTTGAATTCACAGGCTTGCCTTACAGCGTTTAATCGATGGTTAGTAGTAAATTCGATACAGATAACCAGGGAGGCTCTTTAGTAGCAAGAACTTTCGCAAAACTGAAGTAACGTGATTCTTACTTTTTTATGAACTAAAGACAATATAACGAACTGCGAGTGAACCTGCAGTACTGCAACCCAAAATGTCCTACTTTCATGTCTAGCAGTGGATGTTGCGAAGGTTGGGACACATACGACTAATAAGTTTGACTTTCATGTTTCATTTAACCGCCAGTTAGCGCGGTTTTTTTCTTTACAGTGCTTTCTTCTTCCTCACCGGCTTGTGTAACTCTAAGATATCAAGTAGGGTATATAGCAGTGCAACTCGTTTTCTTTTGATTTTCGCTTGTTGATTGCCTAAAATAGTACAATGTCCTAAGATGTCTCGGTGATGCACGTCACTACGTATTATTACTTCAAAAATTGAGAAGTGCAACCTGGGTGATAGTACACCGCAATAAAAACCCAAAAGTCACGGAAATTCATTATCGATATTGGTAACGATCAGCTGCTTTCTGGCTGCTTTTACATGTATCAGACGATTGCCTAGCGTCAAAATAGCTGTTTAATTGTATTTGTGTTGAAAATGCCTCAAAAAGGGAAAAAAAAGGGTGGATCTAAGAAGCCATGCGAAGGTACATAATTTTTGATGGTTGTTTGGTACAATCTGTATTTAAATTGTTTTTTTTTTTTTACACAGGTTTTGTATTCTGCCTCAGCGGTGTTCTATCTGAAACAAAAGCGCTACTGACGAACAAAATCACTCGTAACGGTGGTAAGTAGGAAAAACCTTTCAAAATACTATCATCAACTCTACAATGTATTCTCTGTTATCCAGTGAGTTCTAACGTCTGGTTTTTTTTTTTTGAAACAGGCGTAGTAAAAAAACACCTATCAAGTGCAGTAAATATACTCATATCAACAGAAGACGAGGTTAGTCTACAAAGTAACAAAGTAGAAAAGGCAAAGCTGCTCTCTGTACCAATTGTTCACGAAGACTATCTTTTCGAGCTACTCGCTAGAGAAAAGCCTTACCTTGAGGATTTTTTACTTTACGACGAGGAATATGAAGAATATGAAGAATATGAGGAATATAAGCAGCGAGAGCACGTGCCAAAACCGAAAAAAAAAGTTACAACGAAGAAACCCACCAAAAATTACGCAAGTACACGGAGGGGAGTTAAAAGAAAATTAGATGATAGTCGTACGTGCGAAGCCATTCTAGACGAGATTTATCAAGAGCGCAAGGTGATTTAACTTTTTTTTTTTTCGATTTTTTGCTTTCAACGGCTAAAACCTTTTTCTTTGTACTGACTCTACAAAAAAAAGGGTAAAAACCGTAAAACTATTTTAACGAGGTTATCTGGAGAGTTTTATACAGCTATTCCTCTTAAACTTGGTCGAAGTAAGGCATTGTCTAGCGCTTCTGTAAAATCAACAAGGAAAGGGAAGAGTGAATTGGTTCAGCTTGTTAATGATGTCGTTAACGTATGTTTTTCGGTTTTGGGTTTTATTTTTTTTTTGGCTACTTGCCGGCCATTCTACAACGTTTTACAAAAAGTCAGGTAAACTCCTGTGAAAGAGGAGATGCACCATATGCGGAAGAATTAGATGCTAAATACAAGGCTCTTGGTGATGAAATCAAACACGTAATATTTTTTTCCGCCTTGGCGTTACGTGACGTTTTGTACTGATTTTTTTTCCCTTTCAATAGCTTAAGCGTAACAGCGCTGAATGGAAAAAAGTTATGACCCAGTTGGTATTGATGCAAGACCAAGACAAAAAAAATACAATATCTAGGCCCTCTATGGTATCAATAACTGTACGACAGGATATTTAAGAAGTAATCAAGATCTAAAAGCGAGATAGTGTCCTGGATTGGGTAAGAAGGCTCATTTGTGTGTAGAAGCGGAGAGATGCTTAAGATGCGGTATTGAGCTCCATAAGGATCCAGGATTTGCAGAAAAGAGTTGGTACGTTTACTCTTATGGAAAAAGCCCAGGTGGACTCACATTAACGAATTCGTTAGGCTACGCATTGTTTACGAGGCTGTAAAGTGTCTTCATAATGAGCGGCAACCCCACTCCAAGTTCTTCCATTACAAGCGAGATATATGTAGTTATATAGATAAACACTGGAGTGCTCTGTGTCCACAAAAGAAACGTACGTGCACTGTTTAAACTAACACGTAGTAAAATTTGGCTACGTAGTTGAGCAAAACGCGCTTTATTGTGATTCTTACTGTATTTAGGGACGTCCACTTGGAATAATACGGTGTCTGCTGTTATTACAACTCATAGAGGCATATTTCAGTCAAATCAGAAACAATCAGGATTTTGGACGCTAAGGCCAACTTCTGAGGATGATCTTTATGACACAGTTGGTTCAGAGTCCCCGAATAATCACGAAGTTCATTCGCTTGCTTCACCACAAAAACTGCACTCACCAAAGAGAAAATCGCAGGGTACGCGTTTTTTCATGTCTCACTTGAGGAAAAGACCGGTTCACAACAGTTTGTCCTGAACCTTTCTGAAAAAAAGCTTGTTACTGACTTATTCTGACTTTTTTTCTTTTTCAAAAAGATATGTACTACGATGAGTTTTGTGAAGAAGATTTGGTTGTATCACCTCCTCAACCTTTACGTAAGAGAAGAAGGTATAAAGAAACACCAGATATATGGTTACGATCAACACCACAAAAGAGAAAATCAAAAAACCCGAAAACAATTGAGATAGTCGTACCTGAATACTTGTATGAGAAGGCAATGAAAGATATGGAAAATATACGTACAATACCTGATGATATATTGGTACCAACTTGGAGACCAGTCAAATGCTACAGGAGCGAGTGCTCAAAACTTTTAAAAAAAAAAGAATTCATGAAAAAACAAAAAATGGATATTGATCGCTTTGATCCTCTTGAAGACTTCTATAGCTTTTGTCCACAAGAAGAAAATATGTATGATAGTGATGGTAATATAGTACAAGAGAAGAGAGAACGTTTTGAAGATGAGTTTTATCATAAATTGCATTCTCCTTATGAACAATGGGAAAGAAGGAACCTAAGGCCCAAAAGAGAGGAGATACGGTTTTAGACAAAAACTGATAAACATTGATCAATAAAAAAAAAAGCAAAAGAAAATCGAAACAATAAAAATACCAAACCCTTGTACACTAATAACAGACTTGCAATTTGATTTATACACTGGAAATGTTGTTTTTTTTTAGTAGTAGACTACTCTTGAAAGTACAACACATTGCAGCCCATTGTGAGCAAGCTTACGCTAATCCATCGTGCTTTTTGCAGAAGGTACTTCAATCATTGTTTAAGTTATTTTTGTACATCTTGAAATCTGTTTGTTTTAAACGTTGCTAGCTTACAAGCAAATACATGACATTGAGCATTGTTCATAGTGGTCACTCGCTGGTTCTTCTTCTTTCTCATAGATGTAAAAACCTTGTGCTTTAAATTGACCATCAATACCCCACTGTTGAAACACACCATCCATAACGTCATTGGTGTAATTACCTTTCTTTGCAATTTGACCATTCGGGAAAAACTGCCTAAACTCACCCTCTAGTTTGCCTCTCTTATAGTTCTTAGATAAAACTAAACGGCCTTCATCATACGCCTTGTACTCTCCATCTAGATTACCATCGACATAATTCAAAGTAAAAGATAGGATATTATTTACGTATATCCTTTTTTCTCCATGAAGTTGGCCATGCTTCCAGCTCTCTTCATATCGCCAATTTCTTTTCCATTTGTTTATCCGCTTGCGTATCCACTTGCCATGTTTGTTTAACTCTTCATCAAACCTCGTTGTTATTGCTGTATGTTTTGATAACAAAGGCCACTTTACTTGTACTTCAAAGTCAATGTCTATCATATCGAGATGAAGTTCCACAGGAAGACGAAGAAGTTGACAATCTGATTTTGGTTGTGGCTATTTTATATGAAACGAAGCTAATTGGCTTATTATGTACCTCATTTATTAGTTCCATTGATAAAGTTTTAGCCTTTGTACTGTATTTACAATAATGTGCCACGCGTACTAAAATTGAACTGAAATTGTATGGACAATAATCACGTGCCTTTTTGTTGCTTTTTTCGTACGTGCTGAATTAATAAGAACGACTTAAGTGTAAACGACCATAAGCTAAGATCGTGCGGAACGGCAGTACCTCACTTTAACGGTTTTAAACAATTTGGCCGATGATAAACGTGTGTACTGTACGTTTCGAAATATTATTCTATTCAAAAGATGGCCTTTATTGTCGCAAAAGTCCACACATAAACACTGACAAGGTGTTTAGACGTTAATATAAATTAAAAAAACGCCAAGGAACTTCACTAAACGAAAAGATGATTTGTAATAATGCAGGAAGACTTAATTCAACTGGAGGTTGCGTATGCTTACAATTTTTTACAGGCACGTGCTTCTTTTTTTTTCTCAGTTATTTGACAAAAAAAAAGGGACTCAGTGTGAGAACAATTTAGCGGATGTCTTGGGACCGCATACTATGATGTATTTTCAAATAGTGGGCGCAATACTGTGGGGCAGTCTATTGTTTATGTTGGTTCCAATGATTATCATTCAAAGACCTCGTTGTCAGTATATTAGTGGACTTCAGTTCAGCTCTATTTTCGCAGCAATTGCTGGTAAGTATCTAAGTCCTTTCACTGTTTCTCTGATAAGCTAGTACGTTTGGTATGGCTTGGGATAGATCCATACTCGCAAAGAGGTGTCATGCCACCAATAATAGATGCTGTACTACAGGCTATGGGCGTATCACTCGTGTACGCTATCGTTCTTGTTGATACCGAATCCAACTTTTACAACTAGGTTTGCTGCTTGGCTTCTCATGATGGCCCAGTTCTCTAGTGCCTTATATATACTATACGATTACAAGTTTAAAATATTTAAAGTACTCAGAACGCTATTGATGGGTTTATGCCTGATCATAGCTGGGACAGAAATAACGATCTATGTGCTTCATGTTACTGCTACCCAAGATACTTTCTTGTGGGGAATCGATTACGGTATTGTTGCCTTTTTTATAGGAGCATGTTTACTTCTTGGCGCAGCAATAGGAGCTAAAGTACTTCGGATTCCACGTAATTTTAGAAAATCAGCTCAAGTAACTGGTATTTTACAGAGGGTAAGAATCCTTCTTATTTTTTTCCGTTTTTTTTTACCTACTAAAAGTGTTAAGGTAAATTTAGTGTAACCTTACTTAAATGTCTATGAATTTTGTTGAGTTTGTGTTTTTATTATTCTCATGGGTGTTAACTTATTCGTGTATTAAGGTGTGGACATTTTTACTTCTTGGTGGCGTGATGGCAACGATTGAAATAATTTCTGTCATTTTACTTGCAGAAAGAGCAAACCTTGGTATTTTCTCTTCTCAAGGACTTAAAGAAGATACAAGAGCGAAGTTTATAATGCAATGTATTATAAGATCGGTAGAATGGGCTTTATGCGCATTGATAGCTTTATTGAAGTTTTGGAGACTTAAGAAAACAAGATCACATCAAAATGTTGATAACTATCATTCAATATATACAGACCACACCACACTAAGCCAATGAATGCCTTCTAAATACAATTGTTTTCCTTTGTACATTATTACTGTTACGTTAGTTTTCCTACTCTATAGGGACTCATCTTCATCTACATCTCCTGGTTTTGTGTTATGTACAAGACTTGCAAGTTGTTGTGCTTTTACTGCAGCTGCCGCTTTTTTCTTTTTTTTCATTTCCTTCTTGTTCTTTCTTGCTTTTTTCTTTGATGTTACAGTATCTGTGGTACCTATTGCGCTTGGTGGTCTAATACAAGGCCCAGATGCATGTGATTCTACAAGGGAAGACTCTTCAGTTTCTTGTGAGTCTTCATCTTCCTCTTCTGACATTTCTAGAATGAAAGAATTGTGGTCTTTTACCGCTGTTTTTATGATATCGTCATTAGCCAAAACCTCAGTAGAGCTACCTCCCGTTGTCACAACGCGGTTTGTGCTGCTAGCTCTAAAAAACGTAGTCAGGTATTTGCTACTCTCACTTTTTTCTTACTTTTTTGCTTGTCCTTCCAAAGTCCAGAAAAGGCGAAGTACTGGCCACGCAAGGTATATAAGCACGACACATGCTGTGAATTCTAAAACAAGGCCTGTAAAAGCGAGAATAAAAGCGAATGTGTTGTATATTAGCTGAGCTTTAATCAACGCTTCATGTCTTTCACTAAATAACGTCATCAATGCAACGAACAGAAGTGACAATTTTCGTACAATAAAAGCTCTAGAAGAGGATCCTTTGCGCTTAGAACTTGAGTCATATTTCCAAACCAATGTACAGCATTGACAGTCAAAGAATTATTTATACCAATACTCTTTGCGGACTAAGACAGTTAGCCAAAAGTATTTGGCAAAAAAAATAAAAATCCTTGCATCAAGTGCAATTTGTCTCCACTCATCAGTCTTATTCAAGGCAATAACAACATCAGGCTTTGCCTGAATGCAAATAGAAGGGTTAGATAATGTATTTGAGAGACTAGGTGTTTAATCGTACGAGTAATTCTTTGCTAAACTGACGTTCGTCTTCTTTAAGCAAAATATCCATTTCGTGTCGATGTTCTTCTTTCAAAACAAGAACCCTCAATAGATTATTATATTCCTCCCTATCTCGGAAATAACCTAATGCGACTATGAGAACACAAGATCACAACGTTCAAAAAAAACAACGTACCTTGCTGAAATACCAAACTGAGAGCACCACGTTCGTACGCTGTGTATTCATTCAACTGAAACAAAAAAATCAAAACAACTCATGTGACATTATTGTATTTTTCAAGCTGCGGTAGGTTGTTTTGATGTTAAAAGAGCGAACGTACTAAGTTGAAGCGAACAATAGCCAATAATTGACGACTGGATTGCTCAATGTCCGTGAAGCTCTCACGGAGACCAAAATCAAACAGCTGTCTGTTTAAATCCGTGTAGTAAGCAAGCGAATTAGTACCCGATACTTCCAGATCAGAGATCTATGCAGTAGGTAAGATTTTGAAAGGCATCTGTGCGTGTGTGTACGCAAAATCCGCAATGAATCCATACCTTTATTCTATACGCATTGAGCGTTTCTAGGGACTCTAATGCTTTATCCAAGATAGCATACTTGATAGGGACGCTATCACGGTCTTTTCGGAGTCTGTACACTTGATCGTCCACCGTTCTCCTTGCAGTAACTAAAACAGGGTATTAGTTAAAAAAGAAGAGTTGTAGACTTGAGTACTCAATTCGGATTTTGATACGGTGCCATTACTCGCAATGAATAAGGAGCTAAGACCTCTTTCTACCCCGATAGCAGCAGTGACATCGACTGTATCGCTTATGAGTTTCTCCCTGCTTCGATAAACGCTCACGTTGTAGATATCCGCCGTGATTGTCAAAAAAAAGTAAAAGAAGATAACTGCGCTTGCAATACCTAAAACAGACCAAAATTAGTTAGAAAGAATAACAACACCATATAGCTTTGCAATTAAATAGGTTAAAGCGTTATAGCTTTCCATTCTATAAAAACAAAATCTAGGCGCGGAAAAACAAATAGACCGTACCTACAAGCGCCCGAAATATTCCTGAGCGTAGACGTGTCCTTACAGCGCGTTGACTCTTATTCCTTGCTGGTATACATCCACATAATAGGTTGCATTGATAGAGTACCATTATTACTTACTCTGATTGTTAAAACGACTATCTGAAGGTTTATTGATGAGTTGTTGTAAAAGAGGTATTTAAAGCGAAAAAATGACTAGTTTTAGGTTGCTTTATCTTGTGCAGCATTGTAGTATACTAAATAAAATAATCAACATGCTATGGAGATAAAAAAACAAGACGTATATAGAATAAAAGGTTTTGATTATCTAAATAAGGCATGTCAATATAAAAAAAAGTCAGAAGTTCGAATAAATCAGTTTTTTGTTTGGTTTATTTTTAAACTCTTGTTTAGTTCTCTCTTAACGTACCCGTTTCCAATGACGATAACGTTGATCAAGAAAAAGGCTGTTAAAGTAAAGAAAAGCAATCGGTTGGTTTGTGGTTGAAACATCAAACATCTACCAGTGCTGTGTAACTACTTTCTGAGCGTTACCGCCTGCGAAACGTTAGTACGACTGTTTATATTGTAGACTGAGGTCACCAAGTGACTGGCACGTACTGCATTCCGTTACCATCTGACGTGATCTAATGTCATGATGCAGCTGAGTCTATCCTTAAATAGAAGGCTACAGTATTTTCTATAGTTTCCTTATCTTGTGATGATGATAATTAAATAATATCTCTTTATTACATAAAGCTAACAGCGTCGTGCGGCTCTTTCAACAGAATAAACAAAAAAAATTGTTCTATTCTGCTTCAACAGCTTTTTTCTTCTTCTTGGATTGACGTGCTAGTCTTTTCTCTTCTTTTGCTGCACGCTCTTCAAATGTCTTTTCAATAAGTTCAACAATAACAGCTTGGTGTTCTTCTTCAAGATTCTCCCAACCATCAACATCATCAGGCTCCTGAATGATATTTTCGAGTTTTTTTGCGTTTATGAATTTTTTGAGTATGCAATCTGGATGAAACCTATTGATGACCTTATGTTAATGATAAAGCCCAAGGTATTGATGAATAATGGAAGCCAGTATACGTACCATTTTGGTCTGTAAACTCCAGCATGAAAAGTGGCATACTTGTTACCAATACGCAAACTTCCTTTTTCGATCCTTGGATTAGGACATTTTGCGCCAAGACCGCACTATTAGGATGATGTGTCACATTCTTGTTTGATAAACAGGTATGGGGTATTGACATACCTTTGAACGAGCATTTTGAGCTATGTCTGCCATGAATTTGCGATCCTCAGATGCAGGTGCATCATTTGTCCATGGAGTTTGCGGGCGGCGTCCACTAGAGCCTGAACTAGGCGTGTCCTAGCAATTAAGAGTTGGTTTCAACGCGTTTGAAAACTAGGTGGTTATTTTCATTCAAGTTGGTTGTATACGCTGCCACCGCGTAGAGCTACACAATTCTATGCGTACATTTCCTTCAGGGTCCCAGTCGCCATCTTCACGAAGAAATACGCCAGTGTGGAAACTCTTTGCGGATATACGATGTACTCGTGTATTCAAAGGTACTACGCGCGTTTCTGCAAATACGTCATTAATATTGCGTAAATAACCTAGTTAGTGTCTCAATATACGTACGACGCGCTAACAAACTGGAAGAAGACAATCGCACAAGCATTACAACAGAATGTTATTCTTCCTCGCTAATTTCTGTATTGAAGTGACACTACTGCCAACTTTACTGATCTGAGCTTACCAAGGCGATGCGAACTACTTTGACTTGTTTTTTTTGTTGTGGTTCGTCTTGCAACCATGCAGCGCGAAATAATGATTGGCGGTGTCAATATTTCGTTCCCGTATAAGCCGTACCCTTCTCAATTAGCAATAATGAGCCAAGTAATTCAGGTACGTTCAAATTACGCGCTTCGCTTTGGAAATGCCGTAAGGTTTGCGCAAACCTTTAACATGCGCGTGTGGATAGTACAGGAGTGGCAGAATTCGCAATTTTCCTCGCTCATTTAAATATTTGAATTGTAACGTGTTATCTGTTGACACTCACGTAGGCGCTGGAGCATTCACAGCACGCGCTCATAGAGTCGCCAACTGGTACTGGAAAGTCTCTATCACTATTATCAGCTACACTAGGCTGGCAGGTACCCATTTGCTATTAAAAGTGTTTGTAAAACAGCAAACGCTTGTGTAATTTATGTTATTGTCACTACAGTTGTGAACGCGTTTACTAACGTATGTTAGAAAGCGTACTTGCGTAAACAAATGGCCAACCAGGCTAAAGCGCCTGTACCTACTCCTGCAGCCAAAAAAACTCCAAAGTCCGTAAAAACCTCCAAGCATGTAAATGTTGAGTTTGAGGTGCGTAGAGTAAGCTTACAACAAGGTCTAACAGTCGTTTCTGAAGAGAAAATCACCTGTCAAAAAAAAGAAAAAGAAATCTGTGATTGACCTGTGTGATAGTGACTCGGAGGATGATTTTAAACCATCAAAACGTTACACATCGCTTCACAAACGAAAATTATCTAAAAGTAAAGAGCGTTCAAACAGTAAAGCAAGAAAGAAGCAGAAGTCTCCTCAAGGTAAACCAGCCCGTAAAAAAGTAGAACGAAAGGCTAGCAAGGAATCTGTAATACCAGTCAAGCCTATAGACAAAGTTAAAATTTACTTTGGCACAAGGTAGGCGTTTTGAGAAGACAATTTTTTTCTTCTTTTTTTCCATCTAGGAAAGAATTTAATCTTTTTTTTCCTCTTTAGGACTCATGCACAAGTTACTCAAATTGTCCGTGAGCTAAAGAAGACAATGTATAGACCACAAATGGATGTTTTATCGGCTAGGTTAGAGTCACTCAGTATAGATTAAGGTGTGGAAGTCTTACAACGTAAAATTAGGAAACAGTACTGTATTCATCCTGAGATATCTATTCAGAGGGATAAAAATACTGCGTGTAAGCGCCTAATGGCTACAGAAGAAGGATGTTCATTCAAGGTTCTTAAAAATCACTATTATAAAGATATATGAATTTACTGGGTATTTAGAAACGTTACAGGTCTTTGATTATGGCTCCTTCACCAATACTTACCGGCGGTGCTCATGAAGTATGGGACATTGAGGATATGCTACTTGTTGCCGAGAAACATAAAGTACGTTTTTGAAAATCATGATGAAGTCGAGTCAATTTTTTTTACTTATCATTGATAGGCTTGTCCTTATTTTACTGCAAAAGGCCTTATACCTTATGCAGATATTGTATTTTGTCCGTACAATTATATTGTTGATCCTGGGATAAGGTAGCAAACAAGAAAAAGAAGTGGCACTAAATTTATTCATAGACACTCCATGGGTATCACACTCAAGGATAATATTGTGATAATCGATGAAGCACAGTACGTTCTTTCCAAAAATAGATACAAACACGTGAGTTGATGCGTTACTAACTTAAAGTTTTTAAGTAACATTGAAGATGTTGTACGTGATGCTTTGAGTATGGATATTCCTCTATCTGACTTGACAAGTACGTGAGACAGCTATAATCATATAGTAATTAGCTTACTCGTTTCATAGCGACAAGCGACGTGTTGTTGAGTATTGTAGATGCGTACCCAGCACTTCTTGGTGTTAGTAGCGTACGATCTTTTTTTGCTTTGTATCAATTTACGTTGTCAGGCTATTGGTGGTATTCTTGAATGGGCAGAATCTGCTTTAGAGCGTCTACAACCCTCTGGATTTGAGAAAGATACTCTTATAATAAATGCTTCGGAGTTTAAGGACATGCTGGCTATGCTAGGGTTAATTCCTAGCAACATCGAAAGTTTAGAAAAAGGTATGTTCTTGCATGAACTCTTGTGGAGTCACCCGTTGTCTAAAGATCTTCTTCACATTCTTTAAATGTAAAACATCAATAAGACTGTATAGCCTGGTATTTCTGACACTATTTGATGTAGCTGTTGATAAAGCCATGGATGACTATGATGGTGATTTGGATGGTACTGCTGTAATGACAATTGAAGGGTTGTATCGGTTGTTTGTTCAGATGTTGGCACCATCATTTGATTATTTAAATGACTACAATATAGTCATTGCAAGGAACAAGGAACAACGTGGAAACGGTAAGCTCTAAGTCTTTTTTTGTCTTTTATTTTTCTGACGATTGTTTAGGTTTTATGTTTATACCTTACCTTCATTTATGGTGTATGAACCCTGCAGTAGGATTCAAAGCACTCAAAGAAGCTAGATCGGTTGTTTTAGCTTCAGGTACTATCGACGTTTTTTACGCTGTTGCAAAACAAAACACTAAAAATACCGATTTAGGTACACTTCATCCTCTAAATTCTTTTGGACCTGAGTTGGATTGCAAGTTTGATAGGTTACTTAGAGCGCCACATAGTGCGTTACTTATATCCCCGACCACATTTTACTGAGTTATAACACTTTTCTTAGTTGTACCAGCAGCGAATAGACTTGCTCTTGTTGTTCCTACTTCAAAGTTTACTTGGCAATCAAGAAATAGTTTTGATGTTACAGATAGCTTAGGAAGAGATATTTTAAACATTATTTCTAACGTACCTAATGGTGTACTATGCTTCTTTCCTTCATATCATTACATGAACAGATGTATGACACGGTGGAAACAGACAAACTTGTGGTAAAGTGTTCATCCAGTATTTTTTTCTGATTTTTTTCTGCGAAGGTTTACGCTTTCACAGACGAAGCATATTCTTCTTGAACCACGTAGACAAGGTGTTGAGTTCAAAAAATGTATAGATAAGTATTATAAACATGCTAAAGCAAGGAGCAAGAACGCAAAAGGTGCCTTGTTATTCGCAGTGTACAGGCGAGTCAGACAGAAAGCGAAAAAGATGTTATTAACTTTCACTGTAGAGGAAAAGTTAGTGAAGGTTTGGACTTTACTGATGAATATGCTAGAGCTGTTATAGCTGTTGGTATACCATACCCACAACAGTACGTGTAGAGGTGTTATACTATGAGAAGACTAACAGTAGATTAATAGAGCTGACTTGCAAGTCAAACTAAAACGACAGTATAATGAACGCAAAAAAGGACAAAATCGGATAAGTGGTTCTGAATGGTATGGCCTTCAGGCCTGGCGTGCTTTGAACCAAGGTACTGAATCAAAACATTTAATGTACATACTCTTATTACCGCTTAGCCATTGGACGTTGTTTACGGCATATCAACGACTACGGAGCTATTTTATTGCTAGGTATAGCTTGTTGTCAGATACTATGTTTTGTATCTCATTTTTTTCTTTATAGACCAGCGTTTTGCTCAAGCATATAATTTGAAGCATTTACCTACTTGGGTACAAAAGACTGTTCAAGTATGTAACTCCCCAGAGGTTGTTCGAGCAAAGACTAGTGCTTTCTTTGAGGGAAGGCGTAGACCGGTAGTTAGGAGGACTGTTAGAGCACCGACAAGAAATATTAAATCAACATCACGTGATAATCAACGTAAACTTGACAGTTTCTTTTAAACACTCCTAAAACTTCCAAAACAAAAATTATCCATCAAAACTGATGGTATAAATATATCCTTGTAATATAGTTCACTAAGGTCACCATTCATTGTTGGTCTTGTACAATAAAAATAAAAACTTTTTTTTTGTATTCTTCTAACTCAGAGTGATATTTGACTTTCGAGATCACTCGTGGATATTTTTCTCAATTGAAAAAGATCTCCTGCATTTGACGTTACTACTCCTACAATTTGGGTAATGGTGGAAACAATTATTGTATATGACTTCAGTTGACTTTCATTGAATAGTTGTTAAGGTGCTGGTGATTTTAGTTCATCAAATAGTTTCAATCACCAACGACAAAGATGCATCAACGCACGCGAATATCCAAAGATAACAAATCAGCCAATAATAACAGTAAAACCCAAGCAGCAGTGGCACGAAGGCTCATGCGTTATCGTCAGAGACAAAGACTCGAGAACACTTTACATAACCGTACCAATGCGCTGTGTATACACTCAGGACAATTGCAATCGATAAAACAGACAAGTCAATCAAGAAACATAAATATCGAAACAAACGACTCTTCTATCATCTTGCGTGTACCTAAAGAAAAGGCAATACGTCTAAAGAGTATGTTTAAAGAAGGAACGATTATGATAAGTCCAAACTATGAAATAGGCTCCGGACAAGGCTCAGTCGGTACACAGTTTGCTAGTTGTGTTCTAAGACTAAAGCCAGCCAACACAAAACGAATGCACATTATAAAATTTACTTCCGAAAAAATTAGCGCAAACTATTGCCCACGTGATGATATTGACTTTTTCTTCGCCGTTAACCTGCTTGCAACTATCAGTAAACATCAAGGGGCTCATGGGATAGCAAAAAAGAGACAAAGAGACGAGATGTGGAGAAATAATCAATCAATGAAGAAAAGGCGTATTTCTCCTTCTAACGCCGAAGCAAAGGATCCACAGGTTCTTAGTGTATGTTATAATCAACGTAAAGTCGGTTTTCGTCTTTGGCCGGGTTGCGCAGTACGAGATGTAAAGACGAGTATCACGCGGTACTCTTTATTCGGCTCTGATTTAAACTATCAATACAGTCGTCTTGAAGATGCATTTGGAACTGCTTTAAATGACGATACGCCAATATCAGAGTCTTGCGAACTATACCTTTGTCTCTGAGAATGATCAATCAATCATCTATTTATTCAATCAAAGTGATCGGCTTCCACTCGGCGGTATTATTTCATATTTGATTGGGGTTAAGACTACAAAAGCAATGTAGTTTTCTGTAAATAAACTTTTTAAAGTTAAGTTCCTGGGTTCCTGGACCACTATAGGACCTAGTCTAGAAAACCGTAATATGTTCACCCAAATACTGTCGTATTTTCTAGGAAACTCAAATAAAATCCGCCTAAAGTTGACTTTGTTGTGGAGGTAGGAATTGTTCAAGGAATACGTGTTACTACGTAGAGGATTTATCAGTTTTACTTTTACATTCAATACCATCTGATATTTCCTTGAGTCGTTTTGCAAGTTAAATAAGTTGGAGAAAACTTTTAGAAAAAGCGTTGGGTTGCTTGTTACAACGTTTTTCTGAAGCAACCGATCTAGTCACGACAACGAATAATATTATTAGCCCTGCAACAAAACAACAATCGTGTTCCAAATCCGATATCAGTTCGTGATCTACCAGAGATATTGACGCATGTTCGGAGTTATTCAAACAACAAACTTTTTGTAGGCGCTAGTAGAATTTTGTTCGCTAATCACGTGATTTTAGAACTCGACTTTAATAAAATCCACAACTTGAGAATTAAGCACATATCAAGACAATAGTAATAACATAAATAAATACAAGAAAACTAAAGAAAAGAAATAATAATAAATTTACATTGGTATGCTGACTAATGTTTTATCAGGCCTGTATATATCTCTAATAAAGATCGCTCCATGCTTTCCTGATTTACTCTTATAATGACAAATCCCATCGGCTGAAATATGAGATATATGAAGCTGTTCACCATATTCAACAAGTTTACCTTGCATAACAGCAACAGCTCTAAAAAACAGAAAAAAATCAGAAAAAAAACAACTAAGCGAGTTGCTCAAAATACAAACTCCACAAAAGCACTTTTTATGATTTGTTGATACGTATGCACTTGCATAAGGTTCTTTTGTCGAAAAAAGGATGTAGTAGCGTTTTTTATAGACATGGGATACGTACTTGAAGTCTTTTTCTGTTGACCAATCTAACGAACACTCCCAATGTCGATTTGAAAGTTTGTCAATCTTTGGAGGAGCTGTCCAACATTCTATCTTGCTACATACGCCGTACATCATGCGTATTAGTTTAGCAGCATCAACAGCTGGGCTAGAATGTAAGTGGGTAGCAACACCTTCGCAACAAGCTCTTTGAAAGACTCCTGGATTTTTTTCATATCTAACACGATGTGGTTAGTTTCTTTCTTTTGAGCTTTTTGTATGTACGCTTTTGGCCAATTATTATTCATTACACCTCCTGGTAGTAATGCAATATGGTGGAAAAACCGTCTAAACGAGATGAGTAAATAAAGAGTAAGGCAAAAAAGATGAAAAAAGACCATTAAAACAGATACCTACCGTTCGGCTAGCCACACTAATTTTATTGTCTGCATCCATAATCCAAACGTTACATCATCATTAATAAACATTCGTAGTTTGTCCTTGTTCTCTAAAAAACGGGTCAAATCACGTGACACTAGTCGTAGAGTGAAGAAAATTAACCAAGGCAATAATTACATATTTTCAAGAGCCTTGAGACTTTTAAGATTTACCCGTACCCCATATGTATATAGCAATATCACGTGAAAATCCCCAACCATATCCAGACATATACGGATGGTAAACATTCTTACAAACATCATATTCATTATCACTGTTTTTATGTCCTGTACGAAGTACTCTTGACCTGGCTACTGTTGCTCCATGAAATATCCGAGGAGCATCAGGAGCCATATCAAGGTACGTATGACATAATTTCTTTGTATCCAGATACGTATCATCGCTTGACTTAAAGTAAAACCTAAAGAGAAAAAACATGAGCTCCTTTAAAGCTGACAATAAACGGGCAAAATCACATTGGGTTTTGAGTTTTTAGCACTATGTCTATCCAAGAATGAAGCTTGACATTCATGTCCACCCCATATAGATTAGTTGCATCTTCCAGAAGTAACATATCGCCTAAGTTTTACTTGAGAATCTCAACCATTGAATAAAAAATCGATGGTCTTTCTGTTACAAAAGGTCACGTACCGAACTCGTTCTGCTCTTGTTGAAGAGACTGTATAGTTGATGCAGCAAGACCTTGTGTACCAATAAGGAATTTAGTAGACACTGTACACCACAGGTGTCTTTTTTCACTATAATAAGCGCGTTCCAGGTTTCTAACAAGCTTATAAGTCTTCCCAATACAAATACAGTTTTTCGAGTTTAAATCGCACCCATGACTTTTTGCCCACGTTTCTCGTATAGCGTCACGCCTTTTTTTTCCTTTTAGGTCTAAATGACACGTGATTAATAAATAAAATGCCAAAGGTTGTTAATACGTTGTTAGGTACCTGTAGTAGTGAATACACCTACAGCTATAACAGGTTCGCTGCCATTTGACGAAAAATTTGATTTACGCTTTTCTAATGGTTTAACGCATTCTGTCTCCATATGTGCGATTGCTTGGGATGTACGAAGAGTAATGTCACGTTCTTGAAAGCTATGTAATTGGAAGAGCGTAGAAAAGAGCACCCCAGCCTAGTTTTGAGCACGTGAATAAAGGTTGAAGAGTTTATAATACCCAAAAGATGAAACCGCAAACTATAAGCCGTTTACAGTTAACAACAGTGATCATCGTTTTTGATCGTTACTGGTGACAAATAGGAGCTTCAACGTGGTACAACAAAAAAAAATCCGAAGTCCAAAAAAATCTTGAGTGCCTTAACAAAGAATACGCGATTACTTAATTTGTACTCAAAGGTCTATCCGTTAACCTCGTCAAATCATGTATTTACCTTGTGTTTCTGTTGATCAAGCGATCACATACTACAGGAAGAACCACAAAGACGAATTCAATAAAATTATTGCAAAGCAACCTGAAACATTCGTAAAACGACTTGAAACAATCTTAAACGCTTCAACTACGAGCCTTGTACAACAACTTGACAAGTATCTATCCAAGAACATCGGTACAGCCGTTAGTGCAACCATACACCCCGAAGTACATTCCAGGGGCACAGCAATGCTAAAACAACTCTCAACGCTTTCAGAAGACATGGTGTTACCAAATCTCAAGCAAACACTACAGTACGTACTCACTGCACACTCATTTTACTAAAGATGGTCAATAAGAGCACAACCAATACCACACAACACGCCAAATATACTTAGTTTTCCTCCAGAAGTTATTTCAGCTATCTTGCATCATACAGATGCAAAACAAAGATTTGCTATTGCTCAGTCATGTCAGTTGATGTCTGATATCATCCACGATGTTGTTGGATAAAAAGGTGTATATTTATGACATCCCAGATATCTTACAAGTAAGACAGTACAAGGGTGTCATGAACAACACAAAAATAGTTTTGAATGTTGAAAACAATACTCTTTATTCACTATTGTCTGGGTGTAACAACCTTGATACAAACTTCCTTAGAAGTACAGCTGAGTTGCATAAGAAAAGCAGTGTTATCAACGATCACGATCTAAAGGCACTTGCAGGTATCCATTCCATAAACCTCACTTGTTGTAAACATATGACAGATGAAGGTATCAAGGCATTGAAAGGTGTACACACTATTGACCTTTCTCGGACTATAGTGTCAGATGATGGAATCAAAGCACTTGCAGGAGTTCATACAATAAACCTTGAAGAGTGCAAAAATATTACAGATGAAGGTATCAAAGAATTGAAAGGAGTTCATGATATTAACCTGTCTTGGACATCAGTAACAGATGACGGTATCACAGAATTAAAGGGAGCTCATAGAATTGTTCTTTCAGGCACTTCAGTGACCGATAAAGGTATTAAAACACTGAAGGGTGTTCATACTATTTATGTCAACAGAACGGCAGTGACAGATGAGGGAATCAAAGCTATGACAGGTGTTAAGGTTATTCATGTTGGAAGGACATCAGTAACTGATGAAGGTATCAAAGCACTGAGAGGTGTCCATATCATTGATCTCTCCAGTACTGCAGTGACAGATAAAGGTATAAAAGCACTTGCAGGAGTTTATGCTATCAACCTTAAGCGCACTTCAGTTACAGATGAAGGTATCAAAGCACTTATGGGTGTTCACACCATTGGTGTCAGCGATTGTGAACACCTGACACGTGAAGGTATTAACTCGCTAAGACCTGATCTTTATGCCGTTGATGTACATTGTTTCAGTTCAAATGAAGAAGCATTGTATGAAGTATGTGCTAAGCAAGTTGATTATTATATATTTTTTATAGAAGAGTGTTTGAACGTTTTTAACGGAACCCCGGGTTATTTTTAGTTCTCTGAACTTATTACAAATAAAAACTGTTGGTTTATTGGTTAAGTTAACAGGTATGAATACAACATACTCTTTTTATTCTTAACGCGGTAGCATTTGGTTAAGTGCATCACTGTCCTATTACTATTTTGCTTTTTCATCTTCGTCATTTGTGCTCGTATATGTTGTTGTGTGCACGTTGTTGACATACTTATAATGCTTGACCAAATTTCCTAGCGGAGACCAAACCTTGAAGTCTCTTGTTTGCCAGCCTTGTAATAGGACAATACTTTTAACTGACCATTTGTATGAAACGACTTAAACTCTCCTTCCAGCTTGCCACCAACGGCAAAGGACTGAAGCCGAATTGTTCCATTTTCGTACCAAATCTTAAGCTGGCCTTCGCGCACGTGGTTCACATGTTTAAACTCCTGGCTTAAGGCACCATTTTCATGATAGATTGTACACGGTCCGTCATACATTCCATTAGTAAACCATCTTTGCACCTGCAATTGTCCGGTTTTATACCATTTCTTTATCTCTCCATGTTTCAAGTTATTAACTAAAGTTCCGCTTTCAGCCTGTAGGCCGTTTTCATGCCATACCTTGTACTCAATCGTGTTCTCTCCCTTGAAAAGGTGATGACGTGAGCGTTTGCCGTTTTCGAAAAACATCTCATTCTCTCCAACAGGCTTCCCGTTGTCCCAAACACCTTCTTGCTTTAGAACACCACTGTCGTAGTACATCTCGTAGACCCCATGCTGTTTCCCGTCGATGTATCCACCATTTTGCTGAGGGTAACCGTTTTCATGCCAGCTGTTAAATTGACCGTTGAGTATTCCATTGAAATAGTTACGCCACTCGTTGATAGCACCAGAAGGATACCACGATGTAGTTGCTCCATGGAGTTTACCATTACGATACATAGACTTCTGTGCTAGTATACCATTGTCATACATCCACTTGCACTCCCGCTCGTTTGTCATCTTGATAGATTAGTAGCTCCTTCTCTTTACCATTGGTGTGCCACTTTCTCCATTTGCCCTTTTTTTCTAGCTCGCTGTTGTATCTTGTACTGGTTGCTGCTAACTTACTCAATACCGGCCAATTGTGATAGATGCAACGACTTTTATCTAGATTGATTATATCGCTTATTACTTTGCTAGGTAATTGTAGCAAATTGGGTGCCAGATTTGATTGATTTTCAGGTTTTTTTAACTACATTTGTTGTTAGAAAATGATTGATTCTTTTTCAAACCTAGCGTACCTTTTTACGTAGTGGAAGTTCCATGTGGTACGAGTTAACCGCTAGCTTTTCTATCTGTTGTTGTGGCCTTTGTTGTTGAAGTTGAATAATATTAAGTAATAAATTCAAACAACTTCAATAGGGTGAAAAAGACTCAGACACAAGCTAATCAATCAGATCTGTGAACCGGGTATTCATCAGTCCAAATAACAAGTTTTCATATACTTCTCAAGAATGACGAATAGTACTTGTATGCTACATACATAGTTTACAGATTATAGACCATCTTGTACTATTCAATCAAAAAGAAAAAAAACCACTGTGTAATACTGAACAACTGACGGATTGCGTGGAGCAAAAATCAGCGGTTCCTCTGATCAATCCAGCTCCTACAAAGCTACAGCCTATGGTTACATAGTTTACACTGCATTGTTCCATTCTCATTGAACAGTTGTGCAATAAAATGGTGTTCTGCATATTTTAGCCGGAGTACTTTGTAAAACACAAACTATAATGCGAAAAGAAGACAATCTCGCTATCTACGTTGTTTATTGTTATTATTATTTCTTCTATTTCTTCCACGTCTTTTTTTTTTAGTTCTTTTAAGGACATGGTTAAAGTTATACTTGCTATGCATTAACAACTCATTAAACACTTCATCCTTTGCAAGCTTTAAAACGAGAGTCTCATTTTGAATATTCTTCATTTGTAGACCTCTCTGAGGAGCATTGAAAGGAGATATAAGCCTATAAAACAATAAGTTCAGAATATAAAGAGGAAAATGTGCCAAATGCTTTCTGTCTAGTACCCTTGGCTACTGATTGGTGCAGGCTGGTATGGAGGTGGTGAAGACGATGCATTGCTGACCCAGGTAGACTCTTGGTACTCCCCAGCTTCCTTCCAGTTAGCCATGCGTCTAGAGCGTTCAGATTGAAGCCGTTGAATGTCATGCATTGACATGTTATTCGCTGTTGAGCCATTTTTTGCCGACCACACAACGCTACTACGAAAAAAATAGTGAACAAACACGGTCAAACATATTTTGAAAGCTAGTAATGCCAGAAGGTAGAAAACGTGTAAAGAAAATGACAAAGACTTACTTTTGTTGCTTAGGCTGTGCAAGAGATAGTGATCTTCCTCTTCTATTCTTCTTCTTACGGTTCTGAGGCGTTGCATGTCTTTGCTGATTTTTAATAGGGAAACTTGTTGATTGCTTCGGTTTAGGCTTATTATTTTGACCAGAGAGCGACGGCCATGAATTATTAGGCACACTTGATGTTGAATGTGAAAGAGAAGGCCAAGACCCGTTGGCGCTTGGTTGACGAGTCCGTGGCGCACTGCCGTTGCTAGTTACTTTACCACGTGTAGGAGAAGGCTTAAGATTGCTTCCAGTACGCTTTCTACCATTGTTACGCTTAGGAGAACTCTTGATTGGTTTGGGCTTCGAAGAGCTTTTAGGAGACGTTAAAGGTCGGTTCTGTTGTTGCTGTTTTGATCGTTTTGGTGAAGAGCCTAACGTTGGCCACGCGTTTGTCTTATTGTGTCCATTGACGCTTTTCTTGGGAGACATACTATTGCTAAGGGAAGGCCAAGAACCCTTCTTTGCAGCGACGCCAGGTCTAGATTGCTGGCGACGAGATTGTTGATTCTTGTTTTGAGGGGTTTTTGGCGTTTGCTTCCTTGATGGCTGACTCTTAGCTTGCTTAGGTGGAGCATTTTGAGAGCATCGGGGCTTGTTATAAGGTACATGTCTTGAAGCTGGCTTTGATGGTTCATACGACTTTGTTCTCTTGCGATGTTTGTTATTCATCGAACCTTTCTTTGGTGATGCTTTTTTAGCAATACTAGAGGATTTTGAAGCATGTGGTACGTTTATCTTGTTATAGTTCGATGAAACCATTGTTCCTCCGGGTACTGAAGGCTTTGAACTACGAATAGGTGTTGAAGGTGTAGGTTTCTTTGTTACCTTTTGTTTATGAGGTAAGAACTGATGTTTAGGTTTTGTAGTATCAGCATTGCTATCAATGTAGGCTTGTAAACCAATAATATTAGAAGCAGAAGGACGAACACCCATGTTTAGCATAACTTCAAGGTTATCCGCTTGATACTTCAACAAGGCGTTTTCTAAATCGGCGAGTTCAAGTTGTTGAGCGACATCGTAGAGGTCAGACACCATAGAGAGCTTAATGCCAGAACAGATTGCTTTCTGAAGAAAGGTAGCAAGCTAAATAAAACATACGATAAGCGCCAACAATACAGCAAACAGTGCATCAGTGAGAGCAGTATTTTGACGAAAAACAAACGACAACACGTGCAAAAGGGCGTACACAAGTTGAATTCATGACCAGGAGATAAGACGCTACCGCTAGAATATCAACAAGCTCAACAATTTGCTTTCCATCGAGTGCTGGCTTTTCTTCTGTGTAAAGGTACTGTAATATCGTATGTATACTCTCTGGCGATGCTTCAAGGTTGATCTCTGACAAAGAGCTCTATAAAGCATTGTTAGAACCCAGTCCATCAGTGCGAGAAGAGTGAATATTTGAATTACAAAACATTGGTTACCTCTTGCCATGATTGACACAACATGGCGTTAAAAAAGTCCGAACGGCATGATAGAAACACACGGGAACACATAAACCTCTTGGAACCTGTCACAAGTGAAATATCACAAAATTCATCCATCTTTGTTTGAGTTTTGTTGCCTAGTTTTTTCTTTAGGCTAGTTTGGTTAAAATATACTCTCATACTCATTGGTTTAGGTGATAAAGTCTTCCACCATTCAGATATGGCTTTGTTTCGTATAGGTTTTGCTCTTACTGTGAATTTATCGCGGTTCCACGAGGCATATTCAAGCGGAAACGAAAAGCGTTCCATTATCTTTATCAAAGACTCCATTGATTTTATATCATGAAGTGCTAAGCCATTTGCACCATACAATAGAGATATGAACTCGTCCACGACATCAAACTCGTCACAAGGTAGAGCTGAATAACAGAAACTTTAATACAAAGTAAAAACCCAAAAAAGAAACATACCTATCTTGCTTGAACTGCGGATCATATCACGTAGGTCTGGAAGCCATGATACTACTTCTTTGTGTACACCAACTATTAAAGAATAATATGAGATGATTTAAACGTAAATGGTACAAGTTGTACCTTCATGACCTTCACAAGTGAAAAACGCATTGTGAGGTATTATTGGGTTTTTATCTAACGCTTTGATATCCGAAACTAGCCATCTTAGACTACTTTCATCCAACTCTTGACATAACTCACACTTAGTGATACGTGGTACCAAAGCTAAGTGATGATGCTAAAGAAACAGTATCAGAAAAGAAGCTCCAAACTACAACGCAAAAAAAAAGCGTACATCTGAAGCAACAATATTTTTAACACGAAGTCTCATCTTATACTTTTGAGCAACAATAACATTTCCATAACTGACTTCCTTAGGATCCCAGTAATATACCATACCATTTTGCATAACAGCAAAGTACTTTGATTCTCCATAATTAGATATCTTATGAGCCTTTCCAGGTACAATAACCATTTTAAGACACTTGAAAAGAAGAAATAAGAAAAAAACATAAAAATTATCGATACAAAATCTATAACACCACTGCGTAGACTTCTTCATAGTTGATAACGTACATCTTGTTTTATCTTACGAGATACATTAGTTGATCCATCTTTTGTAGGGAAAACATATGAGTAAACATGATGTGTCTTGAGGAGAAAAGCAATAGATGTTTCGTTGACGCAAGCTTCAACAGGTATGCGATTGAATACATCAGCATTGAAAGCATTTTTCCTTCTACCAAAATCCAACCTTAGAGGATTAGGTGAATGCATACCACGACCTACGTAAATACAGTAAGAACTCTCGAAGTGAGAAATCTCAACAACAAACGAACCTAGTATAAATATATCGCCTGTAGACGCCAAAGCACAACAATAAGATGCGCAACTTGCTACACTTGCTATATCTAAGCCTATTGGGACTTTTCGTGGATTGTTCTCCGATTGAAATGAATGAGAACCTAAGAACATTGTCAATATTATTCAATGAAAAAACTTGGCAAGCCATTGAGATAGCATGCAACTTTCGGCGTTTTATAGCGTACCCAATTGTCCATTTTCTCCATTTCCCCATGCATACAAGTGATGATCACGATCCAAAGCGTAGTACGTTGTCTTTAAGCTTATATTTCCTGAAGATATTTTTTTACCATAACTATCATGTGTCGCAACAGAAGAAGTAGCAACAGATAATTGAGTTGCATGTTGTAATGGTGTAGACTTCAACCAAGGTACTTGACCAGAAGGGTACAAATAACCCTTAACACAGTCCTTACTTATTACTGATAACGTTACATTCTGTGCTGCTGCAACTGCTGATACATGTGTGGTGAGCTTTTGAGGGATAGTAATCTAATAAAGAAACTACATAAGCAACAAGGTCTTCGAAACAAAAAAACAACTTTTTTAGTTGCAAATGTTGCTTTAAATTAAAAAAAGGTCTTCATGTCTTACCGGTGATCTTTTACGATCAGCAAGGCCCCACACCCATAGGGTAGAGTCTTTTGTTAGTGCCCAAGAGTGACATTTGGAGCAACCGATTTTTTCAATTGACGTTTGCCCGAACCAGCGCTTTGGCATTTTTGAAGGTACTTTAGACTGAGTATGCGAACCGCTAGGGCACCGATTAGATACGCGTGACATACTCTACAAGAAGGAACCTATATTATTGACGTACACAGTGAAATAGTGTGAGTGTCCCCATGTGAATACGTCAGCGTCGCTTTCTTTCTTCTTCTCCCAAAGATCAAGTTTTTCGGCTACAGTTATATTGTTAGTAAGTAATAGTGTAGCGTGATTTGTTACCACATACCTATTATATCGGCTGGCGTTAGCTGTGCAGTCACTAATTTTTTTTGGTCTTTCCAACATACTAAACGCTGTTATATAGATGAATAGTACTTATTGGTGGCGTACCTGACGCGTCTTTATGTGCGTCGTGCCCGAGATTCACCAAACTAAGTAACGCGTCTATACGACCTTGGTTGGCACACCTTTAGCGTCGTTAACTAAGTTGAAGGCGTTAAAGCGTACCAATGTGCTAACGACCAATCAGAATCTTTGTAATTAGCGTCATCACTCGCTGCTCTCTCCACAATCTCCTTCACCTATCGTTTTTGAGAATTTCGCCGCATATTTGCGTGAATTACCTTTGTGAAGTCATCGTGCGCGAGAGCAGCGCTAATTTGATCTAAACATTTGTAGACATTCTCGGGTGCAACTACAGAGACATTTTTTGTTTTTTGCATTCAATAAAATACTTTTGGTCTAGTAGATCTTTAATACCGTGTAATACCTTTAAAACTATTGTACGTTTATTTGTAATATATAGCGCGGCTTCTTCGCTTATCATCTACTCAGGATTTTGGTCAAAAAGGTTTTTTATTCGTTTTAGGAACAATAAATGCCCGTGTTCAAACGTATGTTTATAATAATAAGTAACAGGTGTGTAGATACTATACCAACAATATACACCAAAGGCTATGAGCACGTGGCAAGCACCATGAGTCAACATCAGTCTCGAACGTTTGGTGAAACGATAGCCAGGACACTTCCGTATGGGTAAGCTTAGACTGCTTACACTAGGCTCAGATATTATTTGCCGTGCTGACGCAATCCTACTAGTAACTGAGCATGATGTCATCCGATAATATCTTGAACTATTTTATCGTGCTACCTTCACTATAAACGATATTAGCTATCTGTCGTGCGTATGTACGTCCTTTTGTATCCAGTATCGCCTGTTAGCATTGCCGCAAGCTATACTAGGTCGTGGAAAACCTAAAGAATAAGTACAATTCAACGAAGCGCTTTTTGCAAAAATAGCAACTTGCTAGTTAATTGATTGGTTGAGTCTTTTGTTTCTGTCAATGAATTTGAAGCGTCTGTTGGAAAGGCGGAAAATCAGAAAGCTGTTTGTGAAGCAAAAATATCTGCTAATTTTCTCATCAAACTAGCTTAAGTGCATGGCCAATAAGTAATTAGGGAATAGAAAGTAAAGTGTAAACAAAGTTCACAATGGCTGAACCTAATACCACTCCGCTTACTGTGGAACAACAATACGATTTAATTACAAATGACTTGCAGGAAATACCTCTCTCTGATGTACCTCGCCTGAAAGCGCTTCTAAAAGAGCGTAACGAAAAGGGTGAACCTGTGAGAATATACTGGGGCACAGCAACAACCGGCAAACCGCATTTTGGCTACCTTGTCCCGATCTTCAAGATTTCGGACTTCCTAGCAGGTTTGAAGCCTATTGTAGCTTTTGTAGCGTTAACGCCTCACTTTAGCTGGTTGTCACGTCACTATCCTTTTTGCTGACATTCATGCGTACTTGGATGACATGAAGAGCCCATGGGACGTTTTGCAGCACCGTTGTGAATTTTACGAAAAAATCATCAAAGGTACGCTATCAGACCACTGCATTGGTTGCTCCATAATTTGTTGATGCTAAAACGGCTACTTCAGCCATGTTATCTCTTGTTGGATGTCCACTAGAAAAGCTTCACTTTGTAAAGGTACTGTACGCTCGTAAAATACTCAAGCATTAACTTGGTAATCATTCAGGGATCGGATTTTGAGCTTGACAAAAAATACACCCTAGACGTACTAAAAGTTTCTGCAATGGTAACCACACACGATACAATAAAGGTAAGAGCATACGCGTAAAAAAGACGGTTTGTTTTACGCACAAAAATACGCCAACTCTGTGTCTAACACCTACACCAAGGCTGGCGCTGCTGTAGTTCGCCAAACAAAAACACCAAAGATGAGTTCTTTGTTATACCCAATTTTGCAAGCTCTAGATGAAGAATACTTGGGCGTAGACTGCCAATTTGGCGGTGTAGATCAACGTAAAATTTTCATGTTTGCAAAAGAACAACTACCTAGAATTGGTTACAAAAAGAGGTAAGTAACGCAATGACCTCATCTCCAACTGTTTTTATTTGTTTGGTCGCTAACCACAATTTTGTAGAATTCATTTAATGAATCCTTTGATACCTGGCCTTACTAAGGACGGAAAGATGAGCAGCAGTATCACAAACTCTAAAATTGATTTTGATGACAGTGACGATGAGATTAAGTGCGTTTTTTAACCAAGATACTTTGGCTAGTAAAACATATTTCTGACACTTTCTAGGCGAAAGATTTCTTGCGCTTACTCTATAGATGGTGTTGCCGAAAATAATGGCATGCTTTGCATGTTAAAATACGTTTTATGGAGGTACGACGAACGTAACAAACTACAACAAGAACTACAATGTGAAAGAAAATTTGTTTCTGTTTGGCACCCCACAGAAATATTTCTTACTCTTGTAGACGTTTGTGTAAGAAAGAAAAACCTGGTTTGGCTGTTATGCAAGGTGATAAGATAGCATTTTTCTCTACCTACGCTGAATTGGAAGAAGCTTTCACAAACAGTACGTTTCACTTGTTTGAATACTTTTAACTCAACCACCTTCAGAAACGGTTACATCAAAACAACTCAAAGCATCAATTGTGGATGAACTCATAGAGTTAATCAAGCCTCTTCGTAAGGTCTTGGAAGAGAGCAAGGTACAAAATAGTCTTTTAAAACACATTGTATCATTGTACTGATTGTGACACGTATTTATCATTTTTTTAGGCTTTGCTCGCAAAAGCTTACCCTGTAGACGAAGAAGAACAGAAGCGTCTTGCTGCGCTAAAAAGTGTCGTTACTAAGGGTACAAAACCTACAAAATTTCTTTAACGCAAACTCACCTTTGTACTATCTAGCTGCTTCAATCACTGATTTCGAGATTAAAGTTGGTAAAATTGTTCAAATTGAACCAGCAAAAAGAGGCAATAAGTGCGTAGTAACCAAAACTAAAACCAATTGATTTACGCTTTAGATTATACCTCTGTAAAATAGATGTTGGAGAAGACGAACCACGTGATGTTTGCGCTGGATTACGCCAATTGATGACAATTGACAAATTGCAGGTAAAAGAAAAAAAGTCATTTTGATAAGTATTGGTAAACAAAGTCTAATGGTATTTTGTATTGCAGGATAAGACAGTATTAGTTGTTAGCAATTTACCTCAAGTAAAGTTGATGGGCTTCCCATCCAATGGTATGATCCTAGTAGGCTCAGTGGGCAAGAAAGAGGTAACGAATGACTTCTTTTTTGTAAAGAGAACTAAACCTTATCTTTTAGTTTGCACTCGTTGAACCACCTCAAGGTGTTGAGATTGGAGAGGTTATAACCTACGGATCACTTGAAGGTAGTCCACTACCTTCTGCGTCATTGACAAAGAAAAAGATTGCAAAAATCTTGAGTGTACGTGAACACAAAGCAAACAAACAACTTGTTTAATCAACCATCTTCTTTTTTTTATTTACATATTTTTTTAGTTTTTGAAGACAGACGCTGATGGTATGGTCATGTGGAAGACAACACCTCTTATTACATCCAAAGGAAACTGTAAATCTCTCCCAAACGCTAATGTGAGCTAAAAACAGAGAAGAGAGAAGAGAAAACAATAAAAAGAGCGTTTCTATCTTTCTTTTTTTTAATCCACTTTTTTCACAATTATCGGAGACTCATCCAAAGGTCTGTATGGGACATTATTACTATTCATCACATCAATAATATCTTGATTAAGTCTTGCGAATACACCTGCAGCGTAACAACCTGGAACCCATTCTTTGATGATCGATTAGTAAAATTATTGTAATTTTTTTCGTTGTACTTGGATTCATGCGCGTCCATTTTGCTACCCAACTCTTGTTTGGGTCTGTCATTGTGATTATTCTTGAACGAAAAATGTTACGTTCATTTATTTACAAAATTTGAGCGCCTACCCGTTGAAATTGGTTGTAGTTAGGTCCACAATATCGTCATCTTCATTTGTATACAGAAATTGAAAGCGAGAGCAATTATCACAACGATCAAGTCTGAATTGTTGCTCAGTCTTCACTAGGCCACATATCAAACAAGCACGAAGCCTTGTGAGTTTGTTTGGGACAACACCCATGTCTTCGTAGCTGAGGGCTCAGAATTAGTATGTAGGGAGTTTTTTCGATTAGAAAATGCGAACCCGTCATGCATTGTTGGTGTTGGAGGGATAGAAAACTGTAGCCAGCTTTCTGACCTTTTCTGACTCTGCGTTTTTCTCTTTGTATTTTGTTACACAAAGGCAGTACGACACAAAAAAATGAGCCTACAAGAACAATCACGTAAACTAGAACAAGATTTAGCAAAGCTTCGCAAATTACAACAAGGTACGCGCGATATTATAGTATAAACAGTTAATTTAATCAATTTAGATGTTGTAAAGGCACAACAGCAAAAGAGAAAACTAATAACGCAACAAAATGAAAATCAAATGGTCAAATTGGTACGGCATTGGCCTAATTGTACCTTCAGAATCCTCACATGATCACATAAAGGAGTTGGCAGAAATTAAAGATGATGGCACAGTATACAAACTCATTGGCCCTTGTCTCGTAAAACAAGACCTGAGTGAAGCCAAAAAGACGGTAGAACAGCGTCTCAAGTACATTGGTGGCTTACTGTACGTAAACCACGCCCAAATGACTTTAAAATGATCTACACAGCGCTGTACCACATGTCAAATCTTTTTACATATTTTAACGCGTACAGAACTTAAAAAACAATCCGAGGCACCAGCCTACAAATCGTTTTATTTTCGTCCAATTTCACATCTAAGCCACTTTTCAGCGAAGAATGCGAGAAGCAAACAACAGAATTTCAAAAAAAATTCACTACCCAACAACAACAGACTCTAGTACTACAACAACAAGTCCAACAAATGGCTCAACAACGTGCAGCTGGAAAGTAGGCTTGTTTTCAAAAAAAAAGTAATAAAAACTGTCTCAAACAACAAACACTAGCAAGCCTTTGTAATCAATTTCCAATCAGTTTACAGCGTGATATTATTGGTACTGTCGATCTTACCAACGACTGAACGGTTTCTAAATATCACGAAAGAAATGAGGTTTTAACAAACAAAAAAATTTGATTCGTCAGAAAAAAACAGTTGGTTAAATAGTACATTTATTAGGGGAGTGGTTTCATCTTGAAGAAAGGGAAAAATAGGAGGCAACGAAAGAACATACTTTCAAGCAGTTTAAACTACTTAACTGAATGTTTTCAAAGTACCAAGGTTAGCAGGCTTAGGTGGAACAGCAGGCGTATAAGCGTCAACAGCAGGTAATTTAGGACCACCACTGCTATCAGTATCAGACTCCTCAGCTAGATGAGCATCAATACTCTTACTCTTCCTTAAAGTCGATAACCCAAGACCAACTGGCTTCGAAGGTAAAGGAGGTGGCGGTCTCTGAACCTAAAAAAAAAAGTTAGATGGTTTTCTTGGTTTTTTCTTAAAAAGCACTTACTTTGCGTTTCTTTCTTCGTCTTCGTTTAGAACGTTCACTAGCATCTAAGTCACCTTCTTGTTGTGTTGGAGAGGTTTTAATACTAGAACTAGCATCAACACGTCTACCACTCTTCTTGCGTGCGGAACCAGGTTTTTTGATTTTTCTATTACTTTTATTTCCTCTTGCGCTTTTTTTCCCACTTGACATTCCAGAACTATTATTTGTCTTCGTAGGTAATGAAATTTCAAAGTCAAAATCAGCTTTTCCTACTAGTCGAGGAGAAGAAGCTCCTCTAGGCGAAGAAGGCCCTCTTGGAGAAGAAGGCCCGTCATTAATAGTATTGACTTTTTTTGGGTTTAATGGCCCTTTTCTTGCTCTTAGGAAGTCACTTTTGAACGTCTCGTCAGTCTCCAATTGAGCAATCAAGTCAACACCAACATTTCCTCCGAGTGTCTTTCTACGATTTCTTCTTTCTTTCTCCTTTTCTTTTTTCTTTTTACGTTTTGTAGAACGCTTAGTTGAAGCCTTTGCAGACATATCAACAGAACCACGTGTAGGTGGTACAAGTGGGCCTCTTGCAGCTTTAGGACTTGTAGGTGGTGAAGAAGAAGTAGCTGTAACAGCTATACTCTTAGCTCTGTATTTCTTTTTCTTTTGTTTTTTGGCATAAACTTTATCTGATTCTGCAGCTGCTTCTGAAGAAAGACCAAACTTAACTCCTTTACCAGTAGGACTCTTACTCTCTTGTGTTGCATTTTGTGGTATAGGTGGAAGAGCCATAGAAAGCCTCTTATCATTAGTAGAGAAAGAAGCGTTAATTTGTCTTTGAGCTATGTTGCCCACTGGTGCAGTCTCAGCCTATAAAAATAGGTAAGAAACAACATTTCACAGGAGGACAAAAAAACCACGTTTCTTTTCCCAGACGGTTTCAACGTACACGTGCTACAAAATCACTACTTGGAGCAAGACCAGATGATGTTCGCCTTCCTGTTCCTGTAGAGCTTCCAGCTGAGTTATTAGATCCAATAACCTACAATCTCGTATAAATGATAAAGCAAGGCATTGTGATGAACTCAAGATATAGTAGTAACATTCTTCTCGCGTACATGTTTTAAAGAAGCTGCTGACTGAGCAACACTTGAATCTTCAGTGGGTTTTTTCAAAATAGAACCTTTAGGTGACGCCGAACTTGATGCAAGTTGTTTACTACCTGCCGTAGAGAATACTCCACGCATAGATCCAGGTAATGGTGCTGTACCCGATGTACTAACAGTAAATTGTCCTAGGGTACCACGTCTCTCTCTAATCACTACAGGCTCATCATAGAAAGAATAACTGAGGAGATTAATAGGTGGAATGAACTTTGATTTTTCCTCAAAAGGAATAGGAAATCCACCAAGTCTAGTACTTTATAAATGTAGTTAGGATATTATATATTACCTTAGAGCCTCCATGACCATCTTAGCTGAGTGTATTTCTGATAAAGATGAAAGTATTTTAGGCAATTGGATGTCATTAGATTCAACAAAGTCCACAAACTAAAAAAATGGTTAGTTGTTTTTTATCATCCACGTGTTAGACTTTTCGTACTTGTTGTGGAGGTGTTACAGTACTTATATTTTCAGTAAATCTAGTGCCTCCTTTATGGAGCTGTTGTATCCATCCAATTACATTGACTTGTCCAGAAGATGTAATAGGTTTCTTGAGAGGACACCACCTAATGACAAACCATTACTAAAATGTTACCATAAAAAAACAAACTAACAAAACACGTACCAGATGCCTATACCATTAAACTCATGAATACGTTCATACAATCTAAATAAACTGAACCCTTCACGTGGTTGTTCCTAATAATCAAAATATTAGTCTTTCAATTCAAATCAATAAAAAATCTCGTACAGTAAAAGCATCTTGAAAGTTAGTTACATTTCTCGTTATTTCAGCAAGGAATAGCTCTGGTTCTAGAGTATACTTATTTACAAGTTTCACTATTAATCCAACACGTGTATATGCTGTGTTTGTATGTAACTTTGTAAGGGAAGGTAGTATACCAACACCATTGTATACTATGTAAAACAAAAAGTCAACCTCCATAAAAAAAAAAAAAGCTAGATCTACGCACATAAAATATCGCCTGTTTTGAACTCGTCACAGTGTTGTTTGTATGAAAAGTTATGCTTAAGTTCATATCCAGAACTTGGAGCAGGAAAATAAGGAGGACTAGTTATTTGTTCCTAACCACGTGCGTGTCAGACTCAAAGCAAAAATGACGTGTGTTCAAAAACCACTTTTACTTTTTGAATTTCACACAGAAAGTCTGCAGGTTTTAGTGAAATAACATGCACAATACCTTTAGTTGGGTGTAAAAGAACCGTGCGTGAATGTTTCCAACGATTTCCCTCGGATTTTTCTATTCATGACGGTGAGAAGAGACCACAAGGTCGCCTAAGCGCGTGTAGTAGTTTAATAGGTACCTTAGAGTTCGCTAGTATACTTGCTGGAGCTTGTACATCTGTCCATTTGTCGCACACAACTTCTTTCTCAAAATCTGATGGAGAGCAAAGCTCACACGTCTATACATGTCAGGGATTACACGATCGTCGCTAGTTTTGTGCTCAAAGCAGAAAAATACCGTTTAAATACTAACGTACACCCATTAGCTTGTCTCCACCTAATTTTCCTGTGCTTGACCATATTTCTAAGGTAATAGGAGTGACAGCATCAACAATTTCGCTACATCCAGAATACGTAAGTTGACGCGTTCGTGTATTACCGTACAGCATAAATATCTCGTTCCACACTGGCTCTTGGGTTTTCTTTACAACTTTCGTCTTGAAACGCGGTTTGTGGTACACAACGCGAGCGTACGGATTACCGACTATAATAATGAGTCTTCTGGACAAATGAAGAATGTTTACCTTTGTTTTGTTGTAATAGGCCAACGCCTTCCATAACTGTAACAGTAAGTGCCAAATACAATATAACGCAATAGTACCATAAACGAATAGCTTTGAGTCCGCATCATCGAACAGCTCTTCGAGCTTGCCGGATTTGGCCTTTGCTTGCATCTATTGTCACAGTCACGCGTTTTTGAGCGTAATTGACCAAACTTCCGAAACAAAGACCTAGAATTTAACATTTTATTTCCTCAGTTTGCTCACCAAGCAGCAAATACACTTAGATGTATTTTTCAGCTGATGAAGATGACATTACATCCACTCCGGTTGAAGTTGGAGGTACATCGTACGAGTACAATGAAAACTCTACCAGTGTAACAATTGGTACGTGCATCTCGCTAGTATAAATTCTGGAAACAGTTTGGTGACAGCGTTGTTATTTTACAGGACAAGGACAGCAAACTATACACCAGGTATGCTATTCAACAGTAAAAACCATTTGACAGTTACAGCGGAATGAATACAGGTTGCTTTCATATTTTTTGGCTGCTTTCGCGTTTACACAGTTGTTTGATACCATATTTTCGTTCGCTGTCAAAATGTACGCACTGGAAGCAAATTCGAAAGAAAAGCAGAAAAAAACAATTTGACATTTACCTTGTAGAGATTCTAAACCCAACTTGCATGTTACATACAAGGAAATGGTTCAATTCCGTACGCTCAAAAGAAAACAAGTTGATCACAAGCTGAATATTCGGCTCCTTACTTATTACTAGTTCCACCAATAGCTAGATTGCTTATATTATGGCGTGTGTATTTCTTTAAAATTAAAAAGGAGAACAATAAGGCTTCCCTAATCGAGGTAATTCCAAAACAAGCAAGAGACTTTTTTTTTCTTACAATGGTTTTTTAGATTTTTATTTTTCTGTTTCTTGCTTGTTTATGGCTTCTTGGGTCAGGTACATCACCTATCAATGTATTAAAAATCACGTGGCTTATACTATAGGTGTAAATATTGCCGCTCACGGTAATGGCAGAATAGTGAATGGAATCAACAAGCAGTGGGATGCGTTTAATGCAAATGTTACTTTTCCTCCGGAATTGAAACTTATTGCAGGTGATTTGGATACTTATATTACCGTTAGCATCTATTTTATATATTCTTTTATACTCACAGAAACATAGAGTCTTGAACGTGTACAAAAAGGGTTACTTTTAGTCAGCGCATACTTCGGACATTGTGCGTGTTTTTTTTTGGTTGCTAAAGTGTATCTTGTGTTAGTTAAAACGAGTCAATGTCACTTTGCACAAACGAATAGTTTTAACGTTGTTGTTCTAATATTTTTATAGTATGCTTTTATATACTATTACTATGTTTGGTAATTCGTCAATGGGTACTAACACTTCTTTTTTTTTGAAGGGTTTTTTTCAACGAAATAACTCGTTCTTTAGCTCAATCCTTTACCTTATGTTCCAAAACATAATTTATGGCACATGACACTTATAATAGTGTCAGCAGTAGTTTTTGGCACTAGTACTTTAGCTCTATCTATTTACAAGTATGCCAATTTAAACGGTTTTTCAATGTCCTTTTTTTTGACATAGTAGTTTTTTTTTGGTTTGTTAACGGCTTTGTTCTAGAAAAACAGTCCCTTTAACTATTATATACGCTGTTTTAAACATTATTTTTGGTATATATGTCTTTCTTTTAAGAGAGAGATGTTGTGAGAGATTAGAGAGAGCAAAATTTAAAGTACGTCTTTTTGTTGTGTTAGGATGTACGTTTTTTCAGCTAACACTCTATGATATAGTATAACCAATATATTAATCGATTTGACGGCGATAAATCTAGAAAAGCTTTTCGATGGAAGGAGTACCCATGTGCGTTTTGAGTTTTTTGTAAAAAAAAGAAGAAAAACTTGTCATGGATTGTTATACGTTCTAACCACCTTTTAGTGCTTGTATTCCTTATCACATCTGCTTTGCCGATGAGCTTTGGACTCATAGTGTACGCTATAGTATATTTTGTTGCGTAAAAAGAGATTGAGAGGTCTCATATTTGACACAGTAGTGTTGCCTATAATTCGCTTACTTTGCCTTGTAAATAAATTTTTCAAAAACCTCAAAAAGTATTTGCTCAAAGCGGTTGTAAAGTATGTTATACTTGGCCAATACGATGATTTGAACGACACTTTGAAAAGCTTGGCTACGTAACCTTCAATTATTCACTGCACACGCGAAAATCAATGAAATTTAGCGAAATTTCTTTTCTTTTTATAGTTTTTACCTCCATTTACTTTCTGGTTTTTTGGTTTTTGGTTTGAACTATGTCTTTCATTTCGTTTTTATTTTTAACAACGTACATTCTTCTTTTTCATCAGTTTGGAATTTCGCCTAGTTTTTAGAATGAAATTATAGAAATCAGAATATTCACCGTATGCCATACTCTTTTCTTTAGTGACATCGTACTCTCATTAATAAAAAAAATATACAACAATGGCGTCGTCTGTTACAAAGACGCTACCAGTAAAGCTATTACTGTTACAGTCTGAAGGGCTAGTAGATGTTAAAGTACAATCTTATGGCACTTCGAAAGGACCAAAGAAACAAGTCACACTTGACTCTGATGGTTTCACAACAGTACGTGTATATAAGCAATTGATAAAAAGTTGTCTTCGCTTGCTAACTCTGGATAAGGTTGTAAGACGCAAGTCTGTACAGAAGGCAAAGACACGAAAGACAAAGCCAAAATCTACGCAACCTAGGCGCCAGCAAGCATTGAAGAGTGTCCCTAGACGTACTCCTCAGAAGGTGGTTACAAAGGAGGTTGTAAACAAGTCCAAGCGTGTAAATTATAACGGCAACGACAATGTTTGGGACGTGATTGAATTTGTTTCTCCAGAGCAAGAGCGAAAAGTTCAGAAACAAACAACAAAATCGCCTAAAGTTGTAGCTTCAAAAGAACTCCAGAATCCTTTGCCTCAAGTGCATGTAGATACTAGTGATCTTTACAAAGTATCTAAAGCTAGAGACATTGATGATTCCGAAGTAGAGAAGTCACAACAGTCACAAAAGTTAAGATGTTTTGATACAAACGAACACTTTACACAACAAGTGATTGGATTGCCAATTTCAATTCGAAGACGTAATGATTACTACTACCTTGATTGTCCTTTTGTTTATCAGAGCTATCAAAGCTTTCATTCAAAGAAGACTAGAGAGACATCGTGGAAAGAACGTTTTCAACATTGGTTGCCTCTATGGATAGACGAAAAACACGCCAGAAGGTAATGGCTTTTTTTATCTTTTTTTTTTTTTGAAGGTTTTTGTTTTGTTACGAATCTCAGTCTCACACTTTTATGTAGAGCTTCAGTTCATGTTGATAAAGCCATTTTAAATATATGGATGGATCTTCAAAAACGTAACTTTGGTAGATTCACAGGAGATTACTGGACGATGCCAACTTTTGCGCCAAAAATGGTTTTGGAGGTTATTCCACCTTTGATGAGCAGTATTGTTTCGAGACTCTACAGCTGGAAATCAAAGAATATATCCGCACCAATCGAAGCATACCGTGCTTGTCATAGATTGCTTATTAGCTACGTTGAGAGGTTCCCTGCTTTGAGAAAAATGGTAAACCAAATCGCTGTAAAGTTTATTCGAAGTGATGTTGAGAGACGAAGCTGGTGGGATCTAAATGAGTTCTTACAGATGGCGACAGTACGTTGAATTTTTGCAATCATGCTTTTCTGGTGTTTACGAAACGTGTTGCTTATTTTTTATTGAAAGGTCGCTGATAGAGTTACTTGGAATCACTTGTGTTTTCCTTTTTTGAAGGAACTTTTTGAAAGAGTAGCAAAAAGATCTGCACGTGTTTTCCCTAGGAACAAAAATGTTCCTGCAAACTTTACACTGAAGACAGCAGTTCCATGCCCAGCTGGTACGTATCTGCAAACGACTTTTAAGGCGAATCTGCTTTTTTTTTTTCAATAATTGTATCTTATTTTTTTCTTAGATAACTACCGTAACGCGACTACCTTCGAATGTAACAGTAGGACTCTAAAGATTGCTGCCATGAATGTATATTTTTTTACACATGTTGCTCGTACTCTTGGTATTGCAACAGAGAGCACAACACTCGCTTATGATGCTGCACTCAGCTTGCCTTCAAAAAGCATGATAAGCTCTATTTCACAAAAATTAGCAGAGATGGACTCCATGAAGTCTTTTGATGCTTTTTTCCTTCACATGGGTATAACACCAATAAAAGGTAATACCCTAACTGCTTGGTTACTCCAAGCAACAAAAAATACGTCAAAACGACAAAGGAACTAAACATGTATAACAAAAAAAATAAAACTACAGTTCCTGTGAAACAGTTTCGTGTAAAATTATCACTTGAAATACTTGGTTCCTACCTTGTTTATGTCTGCGCAAATCCAAATCATTATCATCACGTGTTCCAAGTGAGGCTTACTTGGATAAATGTCTAAGTCAGACACGTGCTAAGTAAGTGTCAGGAACTGAAAGTTTAACACATGGCACAGGGACGACGACCTTCTATTAGGTTCTACGATGCGTCACAGTACAAATTACAGTCGTTACCACACGACGTTTGCGTTTTTGCTTCTTCAAGGTGCGTAATTGATACTGACTGTGGTAATACAGAAAAAGTAGCAGTTGAGTTAGCCCTAAACTTTTTTGACGATTTATTTTTTTTGTACAGCCAGAATCGTTCTCTGACGGCCAGCATGGGATATATTGATACAGTACCTTACGTAGAGCCCGGCGAGGTTATCTTTCGGCAAACAAGATTGTATGTCTAACAAATAGCTTTAAAATAGTCAAAGTAATCAACTGCAGAGGTTTTGTTGGATTTATTTGTGTTGGAAGTCCAAGTAATCTTGCAAGGGCTGTTTGGAAAGCTCTTTGTGGTGCACAAGACCATAGGAAGCAATCAGTACTTTTCGATGTACCCTCACAAGGTAACAACCTTTAGAAAAAAGACAACGAAAATGTTTAATGCAATCAAACATTTTTGTTTTGATCACGTGATTACTGATTTTATCTTTTTTAATAAGAAATGACACAAATACATGCACAAAAGGTTGCAGATGTCTTGAATAACACTATCACGCAGTTTGCAAAGCGTAATTTAATGATAAAAACGATTACTCTGCGCATCAATTCACCAAGAGAATTCAAAATTTTCCAAAATACATTGGGTATTCAACGAAGGGAGTACCGGCAAGATATGAATTCTGAATATCACCTTCGAGCTCGCAGTGTGCAACTTAATCCAGGATATCCACAAGAAACACCTGATCGAAATGGCCGTATAGCTGTGTCCCGTCAGCTAGGCGAATACGACTACGGACAGCATTTCAGAGGAGACGGGAGTTACTCTCAGATGTCTCCTCGTAAGAAGCAACTAAATCATTACGAGTCTGATCAAGACCCTTATGCACGTGTACCTATTCCTTCAGGAACTCCCAGAGATTATACGGACCGTGAAAGAAGTATCGAAAGAAACTACGCATCCCAAACACAACCAGAAGAACCTTCTATTCTTGCTTACACAGAAAATGAATACGATGAAACTAATCGTGAATCCTATGATCCTTGCGCGGATCAGACGTACCCCAATTTCGATGTAAACGCTGAAGCAGAAGAGGTAGCCAAAAACCTAATCTCTGTTTTTACTGGCAAAGGGAAAAAGAAGTTGACAAAGATTAAACGGTAATAATTGTTTTTTGTAAACGTTTTTTCACATTATTTTTAGAGAACATCCTGATGTAAAACAAATGGCATTATTTAGACGTCTAGCATCTACGTTTGGCCAGGTGCGATTCTTCTTTTTTTCAGCATCAAGTTTCTTCATGTCACCTAGTAAACATTTTTATTAACTAACACGTTTTTTTTTACTGAAAACAGCCAAATCACCCTACATCAACAAGGAATACAAGAGCTTTTATGAATGATGTATCAGATGAAGTCTACGAGAGAATAGTACGATATTATCTCTTATGTGTTTCATACACCTACTATTACGTATTTAATGAATCTGTCTAGATTGCAGCACATATTAAAGAATGTGAAGCAGACTTAAAGGAAAAGATAAAAGAAAGTAAATTTAAAAAAACCAAAGCAACTGTTAAATACGCTGCACGTGATTTGTACTTTGAAGCGAACTTTTGTGAAGAAGTGATATATGCAACTATAGTAAACGAGTGTTCAAGACGCAGTTTGCATAGTAGCTCTTATGCAAAGCAGATGAAAATGGAATATTGCACTAAATACAAGGTACCAAAATTACAAACAGAACTTGATGAATTGAACGAAAAATACAAACTGCTGGATTCTACATGTGAAAGATTGAGATCGGAAAAAGAGAACCTGGTAAAAGAGGCTCGAGAGAAAACAGCCAAAAAGAATGCTGCAATTAAACAGTGCAAAAGAGTTGAACAACAACTGGACAAAGCTATGCTTGACATCGAAAAGTTGGAAGACGACCTTGAGGTTAGTGAAGAGAGAGAACATAACCATGCAAACCAAATTGCACTATTAAGGAGCCAACAAACAGCAACATTCAAAGATTTGGAGTATTACAAAAGTGAGTCAGTAACCTTAAAAAGACATAGCGATGCCTTGACAGTACGCACTTTATTTTTTATCTTTATTGAAACCGGAACTCTAGAGCGAACTCCACACCACCAAAATAGCTTTGAAAGACTTAAAAGTAGAATTTGGTATTGCGATTGATGAATTAGATGACCTTAAGAGAGAAAGGGATAAACTCAATGTATGTATCTCAAAATTATTGAGAAAAGAAAAAAAAACTTCGACCTTAAATTTCTGTTTTAGAAGGACTTGCGGGATAGTACAGAAAAAGCACGAAGACTACAAAGGGAAAACAAAGAGTTGAATAATACGCTTGTACGTTGTAGTAAGTAACCTTGTCCTTAATAGTCGTATATAACAGAGGAGAACAAGCGCTACGAGCAGTGAAAATCTACAGCTTGAATATAAAAAATTGGTTGCTATGCTTAATGGCAAAGACGCACTAATACAGGAGATGTCATCAATAATTGGAGACAAAGATCTACACATTGAGCGCTTACAGAATCAAGATAAGGCACGTGATTTTCATTGAAAGGATCACTCACGTTTTAACTCGTTTTTCAAAGGTATCATCAAAAACTATAAAAGATTTGAGAACAGAGGTTTTAGGACTTCAACATCAAGTTGACAGCAGTCACCGGACTGTCTAGTCACTTCAATTACAATCGTGGACTCTCGAAGAATCCCTCAGTGTCCGCTACATTACTGTTGTTCTTATTTAGTGGGTTAAACTATTGCTATGCATGTAAAACTATTCACGCATCCTCCTTGTAGAAATTAAATCCTGGAACGATTTTCCTATTTGAGCATCCAAGATTTTTTTTTGACATTCAATTATCTAAATTTGGTTTATACTGTGCAATAGCAGTGTGAGCACTTTGGTTGTGTACTTGCACTCAAGGAGCAGCAATATCTGCTACATTACAAGCGCAAAACTCACCGTATGAGCCAAAACACCACAGGAGGCGAGGGAAGTAGTGACTTGCACGGTACGTAGTGATTGCAGAGTAATCGAAAACGATCGGACTTGCTTGACATGTACCTTATCTTATACGCTTCGATATAGCCTCGGAAGAATCCTCAAGCGAAGAATACGTTCCTCGCTTTGCCGTATTCAATCCAAATCAATTTGACTCAGATTACGTTGCAAGTGAAAGCAGTGACAGCGATACGCCAGATATGTTCTTTGGAGATAGCAAGTCCAAAAGAAACGTAAATTTGGGAGGTCGCTCTCAAAAAGCGCAGAGCAAGCGTACATCGATTGTGAAGTTACAAAAAAGCCGCCAGGACCGTGAAGAACAGCGGTTAAACGAATCAGCTGCTATTGTCCTTCAAATAAGGTTTTACGCCGTTTTTATGTGTATCTAACATAAAGAATAGGTGGAGAGCGTATTCTTTGGCTAAAAAAACTCGAGCTAAACAACAAGAGCAAGCTGGCGCTCAAATAGACCAATTTTCAACAGGTATGTTTAACTGCCAATGCCCCGCTAAATATTTGTCCGCAATTACAATCTTACATGTCGTAGCACCTACTGCAGATGCGTTATACGCGGCTATACGTGGGTATCTATTGACTGCGCCATTGGACGACACTACATTCTTCAAGCTTTGCAAATTTGTATTACGGAGCCTTAAGCAGAGCAAATCCGAGCTCAACATCATCCAATACGCTTCATCTGTACGTTAACTATTCTTGTGGTATTGTTTAATCTTGTTGGCAGCAAGAAACAAAGGCAGGATTTATTCTGAATATGAGGCGACTAATTCGGTATTCTTTACCACATTTGGTAAGTCGCTGCTTTTGTCTTAATTTGACATTGTGTAGCAAGGAAATGACTTAAAAAAAATGGCTGTTCCTTTGCGTGTATTATTATCACTAACTGATACTTCATTCTGGGCTAGTACTACAGCGCCTGCAAATGTTCAAAAGTTAGTTCCTTTACAATTAGCAAGGTTAGTTGAAAATACCCAAGTTGAACTATTATTTGTTTCTGACGTGCATAGGTACTTGGTCGAAAATAGACCCTTTGCACCTATTTATAAGATGTTTGTTCTCTCGCATACATCAACTACGAAAAAAAATGAAGACACGTCAAGCATGGGTGCAATGACGAGCGTTGTATGTTACTCCTTCTTTTTTTTGAATTACAAAAGTTGTTTACATTCATTAACTGATATTAGTTGTGCAATTTGATCAATAGCTACAGTAGACTACTTCCGAGTGATCAAGTGTTTCTGGGATTTCAAATAGTTGTAGAACTTCTTCATGTGCCATCTTTGTCTTCCAGACTACCTCCTGTTTCCCAAAACCTGCTTTTTGTTCGATCTTCAGAGAATTTACTAAAACTTGCACTCCCTTGTATTGGTATGTACTGATATTACACTTATACAAGCTAACAAAACTCGTCTTAGATTCCGTTAATTTTCCGCCAAAATCATTCGCTGCACCAGATAACGGAGTTGGCACGTGATAAAATATGCATCTGTTAAGGGTTTATTAACAAGATAATAGAACATGAAGAGGATGATGTAGATGAAGAAGCCACATCAGCTGTGCTATTAATGCTAGAAAATCTAATGGAGATACTTCTTGAAACAAAGATATCCGAAAAGGTTAGTACTACACATGTGTAGCTATCTTCGTTAATTTCTGTTTTTCTTAAATTTTTCTTAGGCTGCTACAGATATTTCTCGTTGTCTTGTTGTTTTGTTAAAGCATCTCGACAAAGCTCCTTTAGATTCCAAAAACGCTGTCCAAAAACTACGTTACTTCACACGTGTAGAGGCGTATAATAGTGTGTTTAAATACTTGCTTAATCCAGGTGATTCAAGTCCAGAAGAATTAACACAATCAATACACTTGGGATGCTCGCTCTATGGTACCAAAAATTGTAACATCCTTTTGCTAATGCCGGACTAGTACATCTACTTGGAAAGTTTCCAGATCTTGCTGTTTCTCTATTGAACTTGCTGTCCTTTACGAGGTAACAGACAAATGTGGGTTTTTTAAAGTTATTAATTCTGTTCTTAGACGAAATATTCTTTTGATATGTCTATGGAACTGGCTCAAAACAAACGGTGGTTTTGAGGTCATGGAGAATCGGAGTACAAATCCACATTCCTTTTTTTGATGATTTCTCATTTTATTTTGTTAGGAGTTAGTGAAAAGTACACTAAAGTTGTAGAAATTGTAACACTATTTGTTGTTTGCTATGGGCATTTGCTTATTGGTACTAATTTAGTTTACAAGCCTGCCATATCTTACAGTTCTTAGTTTTGAACGATGATGAATTTTATGAGACTAAGAGACCTCTGCACACCGTACGAGGGTTATGTGGTTACGTTCATAAGCTAATATTTATACTCTAGGATGAAGTAAGTAGATTGGTATCAATGCTAAAAGAGTGGATCTTCTCGTTGTATATTGAAAATGATCACACTAAAATCACTGAACCAGAAAAAGTTCTAAGGTACAAGCAGTAAATGAATGTTCTAATTCTAATGTTCCTTTTTCAGAGGTATTTCTAATCGTGTTTTGGTTCAATTACACGATCGTTTTGTTAGACGCAAGTTTGGTGATGCTTCTATGTGGAAACTTTTACAAGTTCAGAATATGAACTTGATAGAGTAAGTTAATCATGAATGAATAAGGGATTCGTCTAATGTTTTCTTCAACATTAGGTTAAGTAGGGTGTTTACAGGAGAGGCAGTGCCTAGTTTATTAACATATATACCATTCTGTTTCCCCTTTACTGATCGTTACAACTACTTTCGTAATCTAATACTACAAGATATCTCTTCCTCAACGTACTGATTTTGTCTTTCAACAATCTAACACTTGGTTAGGGTACATAGTATACAATGGCCAGTAGTCCAAATAAGAAGAAAAATGATAGTAAGAGACGGATTTGAAGCTTTTGGTAATGCTGGGAGTAACATGTTGAAAGGAAAGCTAAGGTATTGATTATCAAAGTTTGTAAACCACTTTTTCTGACTTTTGTACTCAGAATTTCTTTCATCAACGAGTATGGCGTGGCTGAAATTGGTTATGATATGGGTGGATTATTTAAAGAGTTTGTAACAGAGCTTGTAAGAACAGCATTCGCTCCAGAGTTTGGTATGCCACCGAGAAACAAACTTTTAGCATGTGTTTTAAATTAACTTTATACTTTAGGGCTTTTCTGTCGTAACACAGATGGTGACTTATACCCAAGCCCTATATCACATAAAGTAGAAAACCATCTTGAATTGTTTACCTTCTTGGGTTCAATTGTTGGTAAAGCTTTATTCGATGGTACCGTGTTTTAATACGACGATTTTTGTTTTTTGTTTGGTATTTATTTTCCATGTTAGGTATTGTTGTAGATCTCCCTTTTGCTAGCTTCTTTTTAAATAGAATGCTCGGGAAAAGAAACTCAATAGACTTGCTTAAGTCTCTTGATCCACAGTTATACAAGAACTTAATGTTTGTCAGAGATACAGATGATGTCAAAGCATTGATGCTCACTTTTTCTATGGCTTCAGATAGCGATGAGTTCCAAGGACGAAAGGAGATGGACCTTATACCTGGAGGCTCTCAAATTGAAGTTACTAAGGATAACCGCATTGAGTATATTCATCTTGTAGCAGACTTTAAACTAAGCAAAGAAATCAAAAAACAGACAAGAGCATTCCTTGCAGGTACCTTCTTTTTTCTACATCTCCTGTACTGCAAGTCACAATATATGTTAATACTCCATATAGGCTTCCGTAAGATTGTTCAAGTCAATTGGTTGATGCTGTTTTCTCAGCATGAGATGCAGATACTCATATCTGGAGATAACGTTGATATTGACATTGAAGATCTTAAAGCAAATACTCAGTACGATTTGAATTCATGTTATTGTTGGTTTTAGTCACAACCCACTCTTATTGTTTCCCTTCTATAGGTACAAAGGATACACAGCAAGATCGTGGACAGTAAAAAACTTCTGGAGCGTGTTAACTTCGTTTTCAAAGGAAGAAAAACGGAAGTTTCTGAAGTTTGTCACTTCATGTTCAAAGCCTCCAATGCTGGGTACTTGTTTCGGGTTTTTTTTGAAGACATATGTCTACTCACACCGTTATGTCTAGGATTCAAGAATCTATTGCCTCCTTTTACAATACAAAAACTTGAAAATGGAGCGAACACAGGTGTATCATTTTTTGGCATTGGTGTTAACGAACCGTCAAGATTGCCTTCTTCTCACACGTGTTTTAATACTTTGGATCTACCTCCTTATCGTAAGCAATCTACACTACGTGATAAATTGCTATATGCTATAAATGCTCAAGCAGGTTTCGATAATTCTTAATGACAGATAAAGGTTGTCTAAGTTGTACTTGTAAAAAAAAAAATACTTTCAGAAAAAAAACCAAAAGCTTTCATGAAAGGGGTGGTATAAACCTTGCTCTTAATCATGCTTACCTTGCGTAACCAGTGATAACTGGGTATGAGTTATTATCAAAATGTGACATAAACTATGGATACAACGCAGTATTGAAGGATTTTTTTGGAAAGTTTTCTTTTTTTTGCCAAATCGAAAATTAAGTCTGTTTTCGCTCATCCTAAAACAACCATTCTGCACTTCAAATCAGACAACACGGTACGTAAAAGTGTTATCGTTTATTTTAAAGAGCAAGCCATACAGCGTGAAAAGAACGCTAAAGGTAGCGCTATTTATCAGTGTACTAACACTTTACGCACTTTAGAACGCTTAATAAACGTACTGAATACGTTACTACTACCAATTAATTGTCGTTGACAGGAAAACCGCTAGTTAATCACATTCCAAGTACGATAAGCGTTATCAGTATACTAGCTATTAATCCGCTTTATTAGATCAAATTTAAAATAAGTGCAACCCTCACTGTTAGGCAATATGAGCCAACAGAACCAAACAACGCCTAAAAACAATCGTAACACTGCTTGTAATGCTTTTGAACCTCAATTATGGCGAAGAAATAAATGCAAACATTGTTTTGTTTCAAAGACGCTTCATATAACTACGTACGTGTACTTACATACGTATACTCATTTATAAAGGTGTCAAAAAAAGGCCTCGTTCCTAATATTACTTTTTTGCTTTAGATCTGAAAACGAAACAACGTCCACAGGCAAAGACACATCTACAGAGCCCAATCTAGCACAATTAATTTTTAGTGATCATCGCGAACCGCCGGATGGCGAATTAAAAGGCCCAAGGTCTACTACTAGTGCTAACGTGTTGTCTAAAATTAATCTATTCGAAGCTCTTGTACGTTGACACGCAAAAAAGATGTCACAATGAAAAACTTTGTTTTTTTTTTGAGAGAATTCGCAAGAAAGTGCTCCGCTTTTACGCAAAGCGGTGTTGTGCTGAAACTCCTTGAAAAGCAAAAAAATTATCTCGCTTTATTTAATTATCCTCATGCTAATTATTATGCTATAGGTTCCAGAAGAGACTATGGACTCTCCAACAGAAAAACGGTTGAAGTACGAGAATTTTATCACGTGTCTTTTTTTGGTTTTTTTTCTTCATTTTTGGGTGTTCTAGAACTATATTTTTTTCTTGCCTCGTTCCTCACTTTTATATCAGACAACATCAGAGAAATGTCGTTAGTGAAGGTGCATCAGGGTTTGCTGCATTAAAACGACCAAACAAGAAAACACATAGGCATTACGTAAGCGTTACACCCTTTGTATTTGGGTTTTTTGGACTAATTAGTATTTTTGGAGTACTGCTTATTTTTGGCGTTCTAATGACTCATTGGTAGGTTTCTGAGGTTACTGGATTTAATGATAGTTTGGAAGAAGGCTTACGCGCATCTCTAAGGCTAAGCCTTCATCAAATCAAAGAATTACGCGAAGAAGGTGGGAGAAATAGAACTACAAGTTTGGCAAGTGATCCAGATGCAGGAGTGAATCCAAATGCTGAAGTTGATGAAGAAGCTGAAGTAAATGATAGTGAAGCTCAGAAGCAAGGTACATTAAACAATGCCATGGAAACATTTCAGCTGTTTGCTTTCGCATCATAATTCGTTCCTTACCTGATGTACAGCTGAAGTGAAAGGTGTTTCAAGCGATGAAGTCATTTCTGAGATGGATGGTATGATAGCTATGCTTGAAGCAGGTATGTTACTAGAAAGTTACAACACAATTAGAACTAACGTACTTTTAGGTAAATTTGATGAAGTAGCACAAGGCTTGGACGACTCCACTAGACCTGGTAAGCGCATTATTTATTATTCATCTTAGCACAGATTCTCATACATTTATAGAAGGTGCAGCAGACAGTAAAAGTCAAAACACAGATGCTGTTACAACAGAAAAAACAGAAGAACCTAAAGACATACTCGAAGAACTAAGCGTAAAGAAATCACTCCCAAAAGTACCTGAAAAATCACAAAAAACAAACGGGCAACCAGATTTTGTAGTACTAGAGGTACACGTGATACACTAGAGTCAGGGGAAAAGCTTACAATATTTTTACAGGAAGTACCTGGAGATGCTCCTTCACAAAAATCTCCTCGTGCAAAGAAACCACTTCCTATTCCTAAACGAAACGTTCATGCACTAAGAGTATGTTTAGTATTTTACAGGCATACCGTTGTCTTATTACTTGAGCCTAGGAGTCAGCCACACGTTCTTCAACATACTCTGGAAGTGCAGCACAAGGTAAACTTTTTTTGTTCTTTTTTTCCTTTTAACACCTTTGTTGTGTAGTCGTTTCCAAGCCTTCAAAAGCAACAAAGGCGCTTAAACACATGTGGCGCAGATCTAAACTACCTCCGAAAGAGGTTGGAAGTAAGCCAATGCTAGCTCCTGGGTACTATAATCGCAACTTGCTATTTGTTGTAATTTTTTTTTACAGACGATCAAACTCGGGTAGTAAAGGTAACCGGTTTACTATCAACTTTCAAGGAACGCCTCCTTTACAAGCACACAAGGGATTACGTAGGACATAATCACACCAACCATATTTAACAAGAAAAACAGGGCATGATGACGGGACAGTGTCACAACTTCGGATTCGTGATGTTACAGAAAAGAAGCCTGCTTCGCCTCGTCGCAGTATTTATGTATCAGCAGATGTACTGATTACTCTTAAATGTTGTTTATGATACTAACTTGATGGATGTTTAGGGTAGTGCAGACAAACCTCAAGAACCAGGTAGTCATTGTACAGATCTTTTCTTAAGTTTGCTAATGATTTGTTAAGCGAGCTCAGCACCTAATGTTGACGTTTTTGAGGAAATCAATGATATAGAGGAACAAATGGAGAAAGAATTCAAAGCTATTGAACTTGAGAGATTCAAGGTTTATGTTGATAGCAGAGAAGAACCAGCAACACTCGAAGATGCTCTAGAAGAGATTAAAATAGTAAGACAATACAAGTCTTTTTTTTTTCTTTTAATTGAATGTTTTTATTTCTTACCACCTTATAAAGCTACGAGCTGGTGCAAAAGATCTGCAACGTGCATTGCATAAACAAACAGAAGTCAATACCACATATAACAAAGATTTCGAAGCTGACATGACAAAGTACTTAACTGATAACTGAAATTAACTTCACGGGGTTTTTTACTTATTTAAATTTGTTATACCACTGTTCTAATGTTTTAATGTAGGTTACGTAGTCAGATGAGTAAATACAGACGTGAAGCAATGGAACTTAAGGTACTGAAAAAAGGCTGATGAAGCGATATTTGCCTGCTGTTAAGTGTAGACTGTTTTCTCACAATTTTTTCAAAAACAGGCGTACAAGAAGATTGTGCATGGTAAATTAGCCAGTATGGGTGCTCAAGGTCTTGATATTATTGCCGAAAAGAGTGGTTGGCTTGAAAAGAAGAATGTAAGCAAGAAGCTACAACAATGGAAACGTAGATTCTGCTGCTTGACGCCTGAAACATTATACTACTTCAAGAGCCAAACAGTGAGTGCTGCCTAATTTCTTGATCTTCAAAAAAATGACGTAACACGTGATAATAGGAACTTGAACCTCAAGGAAAGATTGACCTACGTACAGCTACATTCAGTAAAACAGATGATTCAGCAAACATCAACAGCATGTACAGTTTTGAGGTAAGACTTTCAAGTCAAAGATGTTTTTTGTTTAACACTTGATAAAGGTCAATGTCAAGGGACCTCCTGATTACCAAATGTACTTTTTTGCAGATACAGCTGAAGATAGGAATGAGTGGTTATCTACAGCGAGATACCTAAAGGAACAGATTCAGGTACAAAACACGCATTAAGTAAGTTAATCACTCACTTAACTGTTAGAATCCTTTGGCTCGTTGTGGTGTCAGTGATCGTGCAACATTGCTAAGAGTACGTAACTGGTTTGTATGTAAGTAAAAGATACTAAAGACAATCAAAATAGATTATAGTGACTCCTCCATATAAACTTATGACTGATTTTGTAACACATACATCACTTCAAGACGGAACAAGTGCGGGTAAATCTGTACTAAATATATTTGATGCTAGAGGAAAATTATTGGATCTAATGATGGTACTCATATCTCAGGAGATAAATAACACAAGTACGAAGGTTTCTTCTATATATTGAAGCGTTATTTTTGCTGAGAGTTTTTGGATTGGAGTAATGTATTTACTAGGAACGAATGGAACACTTTTCAGAGGAACAACACTTGTTAGTAAATTCCTTCGTGAGTACTTCAATAGAGTTGCATCAAAGTATCTTCGTGGAACATTGTATAGAGTACTTACAGATCTCATTCTTGAAGATAAAAGCATGGAGGCACGAGACTAACTATTTTTGGGTTTTGTAGTATTTAATAATTCTTGATTCTTGGCATCTTTTCTAAAACACCTTCAAGGTCCGCCCTAATATGATTAAACCTGGTGAAGATTTATCTGCAAATGCTTATAATATACAAGAAGCTACACAACGTATACTTAACGCTATTCTATCATCTGTAGACCGCGTGCCTCCGTAAGTCTTTTTTGTTTTGTTACATCAATCTTTTCGGTTACTAATATCCAACGCAAAGGGAAATGAAGCATATTTGTTGCCACTTACGTAAATGTGTATTAAAGAAGTTTCCAAAAATGCAACACACAAGTATAGGTGGCTTAATATTTTTACGGTACGTACAAGACGACAGGAAGCCAAACTGACTTTTTTCCAAAAAATTATTTGCTCACCTTTTCCTAGTTTTTTCTGCCCAGCAATTGTGTCCCCAGTGTCTTGTGGGTTGCTCCAAAGTACGTTTATATGCATTGTAGTTACCTAACATACGTTTAAGAACAACCATCAACAAGGATAATGAGAAATTTTGTTACTATTGCTAAGCTGCTTCAATATATTTCAAACAACTTAGAGTTTACAGTAAAAGAGAAGCAAATGCAGATTTTTAATCCTTTCATACGCACAAGCATATCAAAGGTTAATAACTTTTTTGTATTGATTTCAATGGTACGTTATTTTTGCATACCAGTTTTTTCACGCACGTGTGATACTGGTGTACATAGCACTCAAGTTAAACAAGAATTAAAATATCACCAATTTTTTTTCGCAATCAGCGGAAATGTGGAAGCAAGCACGATGGAAGTGATTTTCCGCTCCACCTGTCATGCTTCCAGACCATTCCTTTAACAGGTTTTTTGGTCAAATCATGCAAATTCGAACTGAAAAGTGCAACTTCACGTGATTTTTTTTTTTGTATTCTAAGGTTTTTTATTAATTTTTTTGGTTAGCCTCTGTCTTCTTCTGAATGTATTCCAAAACCAAAATTAGAAACAGTCAAATCAAGAGATGTTGAGGTATTAAGATCTTTTATTGTTAAGATATTAGACAAGCTTGAGCCAACATTAAAGCAATGTGCTGCACAATTGAAAGCGAAATAATATCACGGTATACCCACCCGTTTTGACGCGTGTGCTTTGATGTAAAATTGTAAAATAGATGATACAAATAACGTAATAATTGCACTTGTCTTTCGTTAATGGCTACGCCAGTATATGTTTAGTTGAGTAACAACCACAGCTTTGGGTTACTTCATTTCAAGCAAGCACCATCAACTTGACTCCTTGCTTTGCAAACAAACGTTTAATTTACAATAACCTGTGGTAGAGCATCTTTCTTCGCTTACTAATGAGCTAGTTTCGTGCAAGTCAATACACAATGGAATCACCATGTACTATTTACTTTTGTTGATCTAGTCTGTAGTGCATGGCAGTCCGCCAACTTACTAGTAACGGCACTGTTTGTACAAGTTCTAAGCAACAGGCACCATTTCTTGATCGCTCAAGCGTGCAAACTGATCACGTGATGTACAATGTTTCGTTTTTTTTATTTGTTTCTTTTTTGCATTATGCGTTCTATCAAATCATTTTTCTCAATACACCCAGCGTAAGAGATATCATTCTTAGCCATAATAGTACGTAACCGTCTAACTGACAATTGTTTTAACTCTTCGGCTGTAACTGTATTGATATCAAGAGGCTCTGGCGCGTTTACGGCGGTATCAAGAGCGGATGCAAAGCCAGCATCCACTAGAGGAGAAGTAAGAAAAAATTGTTTTGGAACGGCTGTTTGCGTACTTGGATGGCCTTTCCATGATATGTTGCCTTCCTTGTTGATAACAAAAGCGGCAGGGATGCCTGACATACCAAAACGTTGCATATAACCTGCCAAGTGGTTAAAACTTTACCACAGAACACTTTACGCGTAGGGGTAAGGTATGAATGGATATTAACGTACTTGAAGCGCTTCCATTTGTATCTAAAGCTACGACGTAATCCATTTGCTTCCCCATTCCTTGTACGAATGGTGCTACTTTCTTAGAGTAGAATTAACGTTAGTTATACGCAACATGACGTTTCGTGATTAAAAATTGCTTACTTGCATTGTTTCCTGAGTAATACCCACAAATGTAACGCTAGGGTACTTCTTTTGTAATTCTGTTAGATGTGGAATTGATTGGCGACACGGAGGGCACCTTCACCTCTAATTAGGCGACAAGAACCCGTAGTAAGCTAAAATGACTTACCATGTTGCCCAAAACTCTAATACGGTTATTTTTCCACCAAATCCTTTACTGAAATCTACAGCATCTCCCTTTACTACTGAGAGACCAGTTATTGGAGTAGCAGCATCAGCCATTGTACCAGGTTTATTTTGAACGGCATTCGTTGCCAAAACAGTCAAAATTTTTCACGCTTTTTGAAGTAAATGACAGCCAACGGCGTTCGTGTCACTGTTCTAGGGGCTGGTGTTATAGGGCTCTCTACAGCGTACGCCTTGTTGAATACAGGCAGAGTATCTAAGCTTACAATTGTCGCTGATCGCTTTACGCCTAATACTACATCTGGTTATTATTTACGTGCCGCCATAATGATAATAACACCATTGTAGATGGCGCTGGAGGGATTTGGTTTCCTTACAAAATAGAACCAAAAGAAAAGGCTTTACAATGGTCTATTGAGACATGGAAGGTATTTGACGCTTTAACGGCAACTCACGGAGACATTGGAATATCATTGGTTTCAGGTAAAGAATACTCAAGCAAACCATTGCCTCCAGAGATTCCATGGTGGTCACCACATGTTAAAGTACGTCAACACCGTGAGCCAACATCTTAACTGATACAAAGGACTTTGAACTGTTGTCTGACGACGAACTGATCCCTGACGCTGTTTGTGGATACTCATTTAAAGTACCTCTTGTACGTAACCTTACATATTTGGAATCAATGTCTTTTTGCTATCACGTGATTGCTCGAAGGAATATTTACAATGATTTTGTTTAGGTAGAAACTTATCGCTATCTTCGCTGGCTTCATGATAAACTTGTGGGCCTTGGTGTAGTTTTTATTAAAAGATCTGTTACATCGTTACAAGATGAAATAGTATCAACTAAGGCGGACTTGTTGGTAAACTGCCTGGGCACGGGGAAACAATATTTAACAAATTGTACTCTAACAAATACTTTAGGTTTAGGAAACCGCGTGCTACTAAATGATAAGGAAATAACGGCTGTGAGAGGTGTTCTAGTACGCGCAAAGACTCCATCTAACGTAATTCCTCGGTTCTGGGACTTTCCAGACCATCCAAAAGGATTAAGCTATGGTATTATACGAAGGTATTAATTTCAAAAAAAACAAACAAAATGGCTTACGTGTGAAGGGATGTAGCCTTGTTTGGTGGCACAGATAATCAAGATGACTTCTCTTTGGAACCTCGTAAGTTATAACATCTTGTTAAACGATAATAACCATTGTAATAGGCGAGGATGCCGAGAGAATAGAAAAACAAGCAAAACAAATAGATCCATCATTTGCAGATTGGAAAGTTGAATCAGTGTGGTACCACCAACAATACTTTATTATTATTTAACGAACCTATAACGACGTTCTTTGTTACTCAATATCAGCACTAGGGTTGGACAAAGGCCTTTCAGAACAAGTGTTAGATTAGAAAAAGATGATTCATTCAAAGACTGTTTTGTAATACACAATTACGGACATGGAGGTGCTGGACATACAGTTCATTGGGGATGCGCACAAGAAGTAGTTAGTATCGCCCAATGCCTTCTTCGTAGGTCATCCTTATGACACTCAATATTTGGTGTCTAATACAAAATCTCTTGTTTCTGGTTGGAATCTCAAAAAAAAAGTAGTCAACGGAAAAAACGTGTACTTGTAACAAATGACTGTACAATCAAAGCAGTAGCTACCAATGTTGGCGCCAAAAACTCCTTGCTATGCATACGTTAGACAGTGCAGCTGCGATAGTTTGAGGACACTACAATCGCCTGTTAGTCATTTTATTCTGTAAAGAACCAAGGGCGATCAAAACAAGTTTACCCTAACGTCAACGCGCAAACCAGTCCAACTAAACGTTTCTTACAAAAACGAAGCTATAAAACGTTGAAAAAAATGTCACTCGCTTTATGAGCCTGAAGAAACTATAAACGTTACCTCCGGAGTCTGCTTAGGTTGGTTGAACATCGTAAAAACATTAAAATGGCCACGCCTCCTTTTCTGCTTATTTTTTCGAAAAAAAATGTGAATCTAGAGTCGAGATTAACTGTGGTATGCAATAAACGGTGAACCAGCTGCTGACTTAAAAGAATCTTTTTTTCGCAATCAATTTCATGAAAGTCTCCTTTGGCAAACACAACGCAACGAATGGGCTCCGCAAATCAAAAAGAAAATAACAAGCTAACGCGACATCACGCAAAGCAGCTTTTTAAGAAGATGCCGTACTCTAGAAACTTCCAAATGACAAAAAGCGCAGCCTTAGCATTCCCACAAGACTACGAGGACAATATCGAGTTTTATTACTTTGGCGGTGGAACACAGGTGCAAAAAACGTAGAAAATACTCTTAATTAACTAGTAATAGCATGGAGGTATTATATTTAGAGGTGTACAGAATAAAGCAATTGTCGGCAAAGTTGAATTGCTCCACATAAAAAAGTCCGATTGCTAATTAACAACCTATCAACAAGCTCACAACGTTCATAGAAAGGGCCTTAAGGTAAAATGGACAGTTAGAGTATCAATAGCTTCTTGGCGAGCGAAACCAAAGGATATTAAAAGATCTACGCACAAATGGACGCCGTTTTCTTTCTTACAACTATGTCATACATACAACGAAGACAAATTCAAGATATACCATATGCTTTTCTCTAATTGCAACGCATTCGCTCACCACTTAACGCAGTACGTAGTAAACATCATAACAAACGAAAAAAACACAGTTTTAAAGCGCATCATTCCGTTTTTTTCGCTAAATGTAAAAATGTAGCTACTTGCAGAAACATGTAGATGATGTTATACCTTTTGAACCAGATACAGAAAAAGCAATGTTAACAAACATGAGAGACTTGGGTACACCTTTAGGTATTGGTGTTACAGTCGTACCAGATGATTGCGGTTTTGGAGACACTAGAGAGCTATCTGATGAACAAGTGTTAGGACCAACACCATCAGCGTCATTAGAAGATTTATCAGCTATAGCTGAGAGCTTACCTGAGAGTTCAGTAGAGGATTTATCGCCCATAGATTGACAAAAAAAAAAATGGAAAAAAAAAATGTTAAATGTAAAGTAGAGTAAAGTACACAGTATTTGTTATTGAATACAGCAAGTCGTTGATGTGTCAGTGGGAATCTAAAAGCATGATTAATTTTTTTCATGAAAAAAAGATAAAATTTTTTTGATGTTTTTCTCTGTTGTTGTGTGTCATTGAATCGGATTTTTTTGTACCATTTCTTCTGGACACTTTGGGCATGTATACCGCCATTGCATTGATATTGACATTGTTTCACATATAACTTCGTGGCCCCATCTAAAAGAAAAAAAAAACTGTTAGTTTTTTTAAGGCCGTTAAATAGTTCTGAGGCACCCGAAAGGAATGAACATCATATCTCCTTGTTCTAAATAAACTACAACCGGTTCGGATTTGAAAGGAAACAATGATGGATGCCATAACCTGGCCAAGAAATTAAAAAAAAAATGACATTCGGATTTCGCTACAAAAAGTTTGGATTGCGCTTTGTGTTGCTCATACTTTACTGTTTTTTTGCCTCGAACTTGTAGTAACCATCCATGTGTTTCATGGCCATCTACATGAACAGGAGAAATTGCACCAGGTGGACCAACAAAGAGATAACAATATTGTGCTAAACGAATAGTGTCAGAGGTGAGTAGTGGTTTGGGGATGGCGTACTGCTAAAATTTCTGCGCGTTGACCACTTTTCAAGATATTCAGGAAACCCATCTTCAGCTAAAGCTACTATATCGTTGGCACTCTTCTGAATTTGCCAATCTGCAGCGTAGAACGTTTGTTTATCGCTCTTTTCGTCAAGTGAGCCACAATAGTCAAAATATTCGTTAAATGTCATCGTTGTAGAGCCGCCATTGACGTAGTCTCTAGCCTGTGGACATTTTAACGTTCTAAAAGATTGTTTTAACATACTTTTATCTCGTTATCTCCATGATGAGTTTTAATATACTCAAAAGAGAGCGTTTTGAACAGTTTGGAATTCACCAAACCTCCACGAACTACTACAGCCTTGTTTGGGCTCAAAAACTTCTCATTATATTGCTTGCAACTTAGCGTGGTTACATAGTCAACTGAGGTTAACGTATGCTGTTCATCTACCTCCATTCGCTCTGTTTAAGTCAAATTCCATTAAGATTACTCGAAAGGCTCTAAGAGCCACGGAACAATAAATAAACCTCACAAATTACAACAATCCCACTAACCCTAAACCAATTATGACACCACGTTGACCTTATACAAAAGCGATCTATTTACAAATATCTTACAAGCAATTTTTTGTGTTTGAACTCCATCAAACCTTAATCTAAAGGTGTGAGATTTATCAATCCACCGTGAACACGGAATACAAGTTTAGTTGTCTTAAGGGCGCTTCTAAGCTTCCCCGCTTCAACACGCTGTACTTCAGCCCATTTGGTACGTTTGATGGCCCTTTAAGCAAAGTCAGAAGGAAAGAAACAATGAAATGAACAAAAACCAAGAAAACAAGTCCTACACGCACCTAAACTTTCCTTTGGAGAACTGAATAGTCTCAGTACTACGTAATTGCTTATCATCTCCATTGATGTGTATTTCCACACGCAGAGAGGACAAGAAATTCAATTTTCTTAACGGTGCAAGTGTTGGCAACTCAGGTCTCATAATCTCGATAAAAAGTTCCAATTCTTCCAATTGTGGCTGAACCAAATGTGTCATAGCTTCTCCAAGAACGCGAGATAGATACTCCAGGGACTGTGTATCTTGTTTAATAGCAATAGATAGTCTTTTTAAGCTTGGAAACTTGATATGTTTTGTGAAATTCCAAAAGTAAGGTTCATGTATCTCACAATCTTCTAAAGAAAAAAAAAAGAGTAAGTCACGAGTTACAAAAGACAACAAGCTATTATTATAAAAATAATCGAAACAAAAAAGCGAAAAAATGAAGTACGATTGGGTAGTATTGATATTCTAGTCAACCATGTTGGTATTACTGGAAAGTACGGAAAGCCAAAGGGAGGTTTTTACAAAAAGAAGAAAAAAAATCTTATTAAATTTTCAAACGTACTAGCACTCAATACAATACGTTTAAGAGATGTTAATCTAGTAAACGTAGCATTATCAGTCTGTAAAAACCCATCAACATTTACTGAAACATCCAAACAACTCAGCTTAGGAAGAGCTGTGAGTTTAACTAAATCTTCCAACATTATATATGGTACAGAATGACTATAAAGTGTTTTGCTGAAGAAACAAATTGGCGTAAGAGATAGCACACGAAGTGATGATAACTTATTAATCTCAGCGAGATGTACATGACCACCACGAGAGAACCCAATATGAAGACTTCCTAAAGCAAAACAAAAAGTCAAAAAAAAACATTCAAGAAACTTTTCGAACATACGTAATCCTACTAACGTTGTAGGTAACTGAAGTCTCTGTGGCATAAGTTGTTCCTCGTATGTAAGACTCTTGAGATTCACCAAATCGACCAACCGAACGTCTCGAGTGAACTAATGATATAAACTGTAAGAAACAAAACAAGCCAAATAAACACAAAAAAGAATAACTGGTTTTTGCTTTTTATCAGTCTGACCTAGCATCAGCAATGAAGTTATAAACCGAGATCGGTTTGTCTAATCATATAAATCGGGTACACACAATTTACAAGTGTTTGTATGGAGAAAACAAATAAAAAAGAAAAAAACGCACATAATATAGCCCTTTAACTCGTAATCTCTTCAATGTTGTCCATCCCTATATCAACATTTATCATCTTTAAATCAAAACAATTGCTATCATACCTCAATAAGAGAACGAACACCTTCATAATCCCTACGACCACCATGAATCCAACGATCCAATTGCAACTGCAATTCTGTCATTTCTAACAAAATAAAATTAATAAAAAACTACGAATCTATCAACTCCCACATAGCTGGATTTTCAAACAAAAATATGACGTACGTGGAAACTTGCTTCTAATAAAAACAGCCAACTCCTTTGTAATCTCAGCGCTTGTAGCCTTGATATGTAATCCTGTTAAATTTGAAGAGAACATGTCAAGGCACTCTCGCTTAAGTAAGTTCTTATCAACGGACACTTTCTGCACGTGTTGTAATACATTATGATTTGCAAGCAATACAAACTCTCTATTTTTATAAAAACCTTTGATAAGCCACAATACCACAACACGACAAAACGAATAAAAACTCCAAAAAAAAAAAAAGCGTACTTAAACTGACGATTAAGAAATTGATCACCAACAAAATCAACATGTCTACCTTGCCTTGATGAAAGCGTCAGAGTGTTTTTTGATTTTCTGTAATCCACAACTTACCACGTGCGTGCGGTGAACATACAGTGATGCCAAGACTTTGATACCCTTATACAAGTTATTAATAAAAGAACAAAGAAGACATAGAAGCACTACTGTGGTGCCCAAAAAAGAAAGCAAAAAAACAAGAATTTAACAGTCTCGTGGTTAAAAGTAAAACAACTCCTTCGTACAACATCAAAGAGTCATAGTATCGCTCTAGGCATTTTATATGTGAGAATATCTCAACAATTAGCTCCTGTGGTAATGGAGCAACTTGAATAACATCAACCTGTTAAAAAAAGCTTTTTGTCAATTTAACTCTGAAAAAAATAAATACACCCATTATGTTTGGCCATTACATACCCTTTTTCTCTGTTTCCTCTTTGCTTGACGACTAATTTTCGCCCAATAATTTAATTGTGTGACAAACTCATCAACATCCTAACCAGTACACCGTGAGTAATTGTGTAGTCATAAATGTGTATAAAAAACAGCTAAAAAGCGATTTGGAACTAATAATAAAGATGTTTTTGAAAAAAACAAAAAAAAATAGTAAAAAAGCGTGTATTCCAGTCCGTGATTATAATACTGAATGACAAGGGAGGTATCAGAATTGATAAATCTTATTGCGTTTTAAATAAAATAAGTGCAATTTCCAAAAAAACTGCAAACACCTCTGCAGTGCTTCCGTCGCTATGGGAAAGCGTTGTGTATTGTTTTCAGAAGTAAAAATGGAGCCAAAACGCTGCAATACCTGTTCCGGGTTTTTCTTGCCGTCGTTTGCTAGTAACGCTATGAAGCTTTCTCTGTTGTTAACCACGCGATCAGCGATCAAGTCCGCGAGAGGGTGCAAAAACGTGTTGATATCCCACGGGTCGCTTTTTACTGGAGAAATAGGTTGTTCAAACCGCCTGCAAGTCACTTAGGAATAACAACACGAAGTTCATTGCGAAATAGCGACGTGCCTTTTCAAAGGAGGTGATAGTGATAGTTTTTTAGGCCGTGAGTTGAAGCCGTACATACTTAGAGCGTATTGATGACCTTCTTATTGCTTAATTTAAAAAGCTGTTGGCTTAGCTCAAAAATTTTTTAAAACTCTTTCTTATGGAGTCGGCCACACCTAAATGAGTGCTAAAACACAGCAGAAGAATATACAAGCTAGAGGCTTCGAATGTACGTATCTCGAAACAGTATTTGTTCGTAAACTAAGTAAAAGTAGTCCTGGATCATACAGCAGACGTTCAAATACATTCTTGTGCGTAGGTAGTATTTTCACTGCACCACTAACAGTTTTTTACGCAAAGGGGGTAAATCAGTTAAAGAAGCGTTCGAAAAGGTTAGTACAGCGTAATTTGTGCCTAACAGCATTTTACCATAAAAACGGTTGCAGTTTAACGGCTGTTGCAATACACTTCACCTGCCTTAGCTAAACGATTTTTAGGCAGCACTTGCGTGTTATGACTGCATGACAAGCCTCGACAAAGTAGAAATAAGCAATCCACCACAGGAGCACACTTTCGAGGTTGAAGGTCGCCGTCCCGCTTTCAATACGCGTATATTTTACAACTATGATTAGGAGAGGACTTAGAGAGCCTGTTGTATTCTTTTCTTGAAGAGTTCTTATTTGTTTTCGGCACTGATTTCCTTGTTTGTAAAGAAATTATAATTTTATGTACGTTTTTCGGGTCTCGGGTTGTTTTAAAGTTAATAAACCAAAAGAACTAACAAGTGTTCACTAGCTTTTGATAAAGAGAACTTCAAAATAAAGGCAGTGGGGTACATACACAAGAGTTTCCTTATCATTAAAACCAATTTGATCATAATTTATGATAAAAAGTTTGTTTTTCGAAAATAATTAACACGTATTCATCTGGATGTCCTTGGTATCTCGTGTAACACCTAACACTATTTCTTTAGGCGTGGTGAGACGTTTGATTTGAAGAAACATGAACAAGGAACAGAAATAAAGGCTATAACTTATTCAGCTATGCGTATTATTGAAACGGACATGAGATGTGATATCTACGTTATTGTAGATATATAGAATAATTCACAAAACCCCCAAGGAATTAGAGTCAAAACTACAAAAAAGGAAAACAAAAAAAACCACAAGTCGGCGAGAAAGTCTCGTTTCTACGTTGGATTACAATAAAAAAAAAAAGCGCTAAGTTTTATTTTCAAAAAGGTCATGGGTGGCTAAGTTGGGATAATTTTTGGAGTTGTCTTGTGTTTTCCCAACTTGTGAAAACTCCATGCCATGATTATTCGTGGAGCTACTCGAATTTGATGGTCGGGTTTTTGCCCGAGCAACTGGAAAAAAAACTGTAAAATTTAATTTTAAAATACTCGGAAGGAATATAATATGATTTTTACAGAAGATTGGTGTAGTTTATTGAAAAAAAATTATAAACATAAAGGATCACCTGAACTTTGTTTTTGTTTTAGCTAATGTACATTTCAATGTTTTTCCTCAGTGTCAGTAAAGTGTTCTTTTCTTTCCGGAAGAGACTCACTTTCTTGTTGTGGAGGTGTAGGAGGCCTATTTCTGATAGGTGGTAGCGTTATAGGTAGGTTTGTTTGGTTTCGTATTGGAGATAAAATTATTGGCTTAAAACGCCTGATTGGCTCGTTTGCAGATGTAGTTGGTTTAAATCCAGTGTTACACCTTACCTGCGGTGGATTCAACTGCCTAGTGCTACTTCGTTTTCTTACTCCTTGTAGTTGATTTGGCTCGTAAGAGTTTGTTGAGAAAGTAAATGTTCTTCCTTGTGTTTGTTGTTGTTGTGGAATATATACATTGTTTGGTAAAGGAAGTCTTACTGTGTTTTGGGCAATAGGTGCCATTCCAGGAGTACATGTAGGATGCGAATTTCGGACTTGCCTTTGTGGAGGCAAAACATCGTTTCTTTGTGCTTGATACCAATGAGGCTCGTGGTTGTGCGCATGGGAATATACTACGTCTCTGTAACGGAAAAATGTTAACGTGATATTGTATACAAGACTAAAAGTCCGCTATTTTGCGCTGCACGTTCCCAAATCGTAGATAACGTTTGCAAACACAGAATTGGTCTTCGAGTAGATCGGAACAACTCTTGAAAAGATTACTTACTTGAAGAGAGGATTGTCAGAGTTTACTTGTAAATGCTTTCTAGCCGGACAGGCACGCAATGCGCATCGATAATATAGCCGTACAAATTCTGAGTTTTTGATGCTCCGTCTGCCTACGTTGTGCCATCTATACCCATCTACGCTTGTTGGAGCGTCACATGGGACGACTGTGTGTTTTTTATAGGTAAAGCTTGACATAAGCTCCTGAGGCTCTGACATTTTGTTTGAATATCAAGAGCGTGATAGCTTTGTAGCACACAAACAAATAAGACCACTCGAGCTATTTCTTTTTTCTCAAGCATAAAACGCGTGCGTAGCGTGTTCCATCATTTAAAGTGTATGTGAAATATTGTTTCTTTATGCTTTATAGGCTTCTCGTTTTTAGTGGCTATGCCCGTAATTTTAGTTACGTTTTAATAAAATTACACGTTTCCAATTCGGGAGATTGGTAATTTCTTGATTACTAGACTCAACAACGACCATCCAAAAATGTACAAATGGAAAATGTATGTTTATTACAGTATATAGAAGTAAACACAACATTTTTTAAAAGGTTTTTTGGGCGAACACTTTTAAGAATTTCAAGTTAAATGTCCTTTAGTGCTAAATAAACCTTGTTGGATAATAAATATGCTAATTTAATGCTTCCGAGGTATTCCGCAGTCTTGTTGGTGATTTTTCAAACCAAAATTTTTAGCGATAGTCAGGAATTCGCTAGGATCGTATGTGCATACATTAACTAGCGGTTTTACGTTGTTTTCTTGAAGAAGGATATTCTGTGGTTACGCAAATAGAAACTGTGTGCTTATTCTATTCGAGAATTACCATGATAGGTAGTGCTGCTTAGATATACTTACGAATGGGTACTAGTTCACTACAAAACGTACGGTAACTAAAAAGTTTTTCGACTGAACAATTCTGTTTCATAATAGCTCCGGACATTCTTGTACCATTGAAGAGCATTCACATATTATATTTCGGGTTGTTTTATCATGTCAAGTTTTGTAGGTGACGAAATTGCGCAAACATGACGTTTTTACAAATCGAAGCGTCAATAGATTAACGTACGCTTGGGCGCCATTATGTAGAAATTTGTGTTCAATTTGAGCTGCTGTAAGCCATAGTCTTTCATCATCTTTAAGCTAATCTAGCACGGAAACTGAAGGGTTACGCACCTACCTCTAAAAGGCTGACGCTGCTAGTGATGTTTTTAGCATGTTTTTGTACTGTTGCAGTGGCGTTGACGGTTTTTTTTCTCGGCTGTGACATCAAGACAAGGTATGATCTTGTGACCTTCTTCGGAGGCATACAATTCGGAATACCAACACTACAAATGCAACCTCAACCGGTGTATACAGTTTGCATAACGTTGCTGGTAAGTATAGTTTACGTACGGCCTACTTTTGTCTACAATGACAGAACGACAAGACAACTACTTCTACTGTTCACTGTTTTGTGTACATTTCTGTTTAGGCATTGTACACCACTAGATCTATTTTCACGAGTATTCAAAGTAGCGGGCGAACACAAGACGTAATAACTAGCTTGTACCGAAGCAAAATTTATGTCACAAATATTTTTCACATCATACGAAAATAAGCTTGATATAGCCACCAATTGTATTTTTTCATATATTTCGTTACAGTTTTGGGTAGTAGAGAAAACTGTTAATACTTTTCTATCAAATTATGGTCACCACATTTATTTATAAACATATAATTATATAATTATAAACTAATATCATTATGACAGACATCAAAAAAAAAAAAAAGAGTTATCAATTTTGTGTTCTTTATTTTCGAACGAAATTAGTTTATTGTATTTCCTTTCCGTTGCGCGTAGGTGTTCCATTTTTTTCATTTTTTTTTTCTGGATTCATTTTCTTTTTTCTGAAGACGATAGAAAGTAATTATGTGATTTTGTGGTGTATCTTTCCGAAAAGTATTCCTACCGTCACCATAAACAACCAAGAACAACCAAGAACAGGCGGAAAAATATAAAACACCGCTAAGTGGACGTTTGTTAAGTGCATCTTTGTGAGAATGAGATTGACAGCGTTCTAGTAAGTTGTTTCAACGCTATGTTCCCTGTTGTTAATCCAACAGAGTCATTTTGGCAGCGTACTACAAACTTTTCACCAAAACAATCTACAGAATCGCAATTACCGTCAAAATGCGATGTTTGTATCGTCGGTGCGTATTGTATCACGAATTAAGCGTTTATTCTGATGAACGTACAGGTGGAGGCATGGTGGGCGTGTCATGTGCCTACTGGTTACAAAAACTATCCCCACAAGCGAGCGTGGTGTTATTAGAAGCGCGTGACTTATGTGGAGGTACGTAGTGGTTTATTACCAAGTTTTTGCTTAAAACGTGAGTTAGGCGCTACTGGACGTAATGGTGGCCATATGTACGGTGGTATTAGCACAATAATCAACTAATTTACTAGGTGGCCATGCTACACGGAACCAGACGTACAAAAGTGTCAGTATGAAGAGAGCATCATTGATTTTCAACAATTAAATGTTGATGGCGTCAAAAGTACGCTCTACAACGAGATGACCAGTTTTTTTCTGTGAAATTGTTTTCATTCAAAATCCTCAAGCTCATCAACGTACACCTAATAGAGACTATCGAAGACTTAAAAATACAATGCGATTTTCGCACTGTTGGTGGTGTAGAGTACGTTAACCTAAAATACTTGTCCGTTGTCTGAGATTTTGATTGTTTCCTTTTTTTTGAAATAGGTTGTTTGATTGTGAAAAAGTTGTTGCAAGTAATTACATTGAGTCTATTCTAAGTGGTAAAACACTTCGTGGCGAATCTTTACGTGTTCTTGATGACAAAGAGATTGCAGATAAAATAGGGACAGGAAAATATAAGGTAAACTTTTTGAAGGGTGGTATCTAAATCACGTGACGTCATGAGGCGAGAAACTAACAATTTTTTTTTTTAAAGGTTGGAGCATTTCAAGCTAGTGTTTCTCAGTTTTGGCCTTCTAAGTTTGTAATGGGTGTTGCTTCGTCATTGAAAGAAAGGTTCGTTTTGGTAATTCAATGTTGAGATTAGCTATGAACTAATCTTGGCTTAGCGTTGACATACATACGTTTACTACTGTACATAGCATATCATCAACAAGAAACGATGATGGTTCTGTAAACTTAAAAACAAGCAAAGGTATTACATCGTAAAGTTAAACAGCGGATTGATAGTAATTGCTGACAATATTCGAAAAAGTATTAGCTTCTGACGATTTCCTTTTAAGGTGAAATATGTGCTCTTAAACTAATAGTAGCAACTAACGGATACACTGCTGGTATACTCCCAGAATTTAAAGATCATATTATACCAGTTAGAGGTAAATAGATGATCATATATTTTATTTTTGGTACAAGCAAATGTTGCAACTAACAAAAACGATCAAAAGGTCACATTATTTCAACGAAACCTCTTAAACAAATGAACCTAAAACATAATATTGCTTTCCCTGAAAGCATCGAGTACTTAATTCAAAGGGAAGATGGTCGTATTATATTTGGATCAGGACATGAAGAGAAAGTCTTTGATGATGCAAACTTGAACAAAAAAATTGTGTATGTTGCTCTAAAACTCTTAATATTGTTTTATTGACGTCTATGACAAAGAAATGAAATAGAAGAGTTTCTTCATGAAAAGTGGGGTCTAGATAGGACAGTTATTGATCAGTATTGGGCAGGTATTATGGTAAGCTCAAGATCACTAATCAACAAAAATTTTCCATTGAATCAAAACATAATATGTTTGATTAAACTGACGACTTGTTCTCAAGGGATACACAAAGGATCACCATCCAGTTATTGGACCTGTACCAAATCGAGAGAATACTTTCATTGTAGCAGGATTTTCAGGTAAGTCAAAGCCTTGCAACTAAACGTTAAGAGCTTGTTTTTATTTTGAGTTCTTGGGTAAACTAAGATCAACTTTAGGTGAGGGTATGTCCCTTGGATTTCAAGCTGGAAAGACTATAGCAAATTTAGTATGTGGGAAAATAGATGAAAAAAGCCTAGTGCCTAGGTAAGCCCATTTCCTAACAGAATCACAAACATGAGCTTACTATTTTATCATCTAGTTTTTTGCCAAGCAGATTTTTTTAACCTTTACCATGACCTTAAAATCCCGTCACTTATGGATATCCATGTACATTTGTAAATACAATAAATACCTAATAGATACTATGGAGGCTTAATTTTAGCCCACAACATCAATAAACTAACTGAGACAACTCGGAAGAAAAGAAAAAAATTGCCAAAAAAAGAAGGTGTCAGAATCTTCCTCCTTTATTTTTTAAATACATAACTCAATTATCTACATCATTGTACATTTCCCTTCTTGCTTTGACTTTTCTCTTCCGTAAAACGTAGAACGAGAGCGCTTACGACCTAATGACGAAGTTTGTGTTAATTTCAGTGAAAATCGGTTTTTCTTAAAGGGTTATAACCGTTTCTAGTACCTTGAGGTGCAACATGTGAAGCCACGCAATGACCGGTATCTTCATCAAATTGTATTTTGGTGCATAATTTACCAATAAATCTTGTTTTGAATAATTCACGGATTTCTCCAATAAAAGAAGGTATTTGATTCCTGTTCGTTAGTTTGCTCACAACTGATCCAACAGTTCTCCTTTCTACAAAAAACCTCAGCAATCAAATCACAGCTATATCGCCTCTTAAGCTGTCATATTAAAGATACATGTGGAGCACTCATGAAGCTGAATGAACACAAAACAGAAAAAAAACCAAAGCTATTTTGAACTTATTTTCACGTACCGAAATTGATGTTTTTTATAGATGGTTCTGATGCCCTATGGTTTTTAATGTTATAAATCATCGTATGAATATGATTACTATTCATTCGAACAACGTACTTGAAAATAATACTTTGTTGAAGTGCATCCCAAGTTACAACAAAATCAAGTGCGATATAAATTGATCCTCTCTGAATCAGATATGCTCTTGAGAACCTCGAGTTTACTTGTATTATCGGCTTATATTCGACATAAACTTTAGGGCTATAAAAACATCAGTTGACATTCACTAGAAACGGAAGGTGATACTGTCTTTGAAGATAGTACTTACCTCACAATTCTGATTTCATTATTTCTTAGCGAGAATGTTAATGGTGATATTATTTTTACTCTTGTTAATGGTGCACTCTCAGATGTTGCTTCAGTAACGTCAAACATTGAGTCAGTCAAGAAGAATACTTTGGGTATCCATTCTCTAACAAAATGCCTAAAAAGAAAGTGAGACAGGAGCGAACAAGGCGTGTGTTTGTTTTTTTTTGTAGTACATTAAGTTGCTTTTGAAGTCACTGAAATTGAAGTCACCACCGACTTCTTGAAGGTCACGCACATGATCTTCAAAATTTGTACTTCCAGTATCACAAATACAAGGTGAGAAAGTATTTTGTAGCAATCCTGTCAAGTTCCGTGTGACCTAGATGCAGAAATGTTAATTTTTTTGAAAATCATGTTTTTTTGTACGTCGTGCTCTAACAGTGAGAAGTTACATAAGAATTTGTCTTTCCAATCTCTTTTCATATCGATAATCCATTTATCTACTGCACGTGGTAGAATATGATAACGACCAAAAGTTGATCTAGCATAATCTACAATACCTAAAAGAAAAAAAGGTTAGAAGGAAAGCAACATACAAATAGCATGTTCTTTACCAACAAGTCTATTATCAGGTTCAAGAAACTCTTTCAGTATAGGTATTTGTCTGAAATCTTTAGAAGGCTTGATACCAGTTACACGTAATACTTGTGGAACACGAATGAGTGCTAACAAGTATCTACAAGTAGAAGTCAGTTTTCTTGAAACGAAACATTGGTTGAGGTTTTTTGTTCGATTTCTTAACGCTGGCGTACTGTTCCAGGTGCGCAAGGCGTTGCTCAATATAATAGGGATCCAGATTACCAAATATTATCTTGCCAGGGAATGGAGGCACTTTGACATCCCAAGGCAAGAACAACAATAACTAATACAAACAGTTTATATAAATGATATTTAATCAACTCTTTTTTTGTGAAATCACGTGCCTTTTGATGCAAGCAATCGAATTCACTAAACCTACGTAGTACGTAGTGTTTACTGACGTCTTTTGTAACAAGACTTTGTACAACAGTCTCAATCATGTAAGCAACGTGTATATCGTTGTCTCTTGATTTAATAACGTATCCAGGAATAGAAATCATCAAGCCTTCACCTTTTTTGATTATTCACACTTTTTCCACTCAAAAAAAAAAACCAAAAAAATATCGTTTTCTTGGCATTCACGTGATTGAGTTACTGTGGTTTTTTATCTAATTTTGTTCACGTGTATTTGAAGGTAAAAAAATCGAGAAAAGTCGTACTGCGTGATGGTATGATATTGGTTGTTTGTTTGTTTTCCATATAATTTGGATCCCTATCAGACAAAAGTCATTTTCTCGTTTAGAAACGCTCCTCTTGGATTACAAAATCGTACCCTCTTACACCAAAGTTGCCAACACTGAACCCTTTATTTTCGATTGGTTGTATGATAGGCGTTGTGGGCTAGAAACAAATAAAAAAGTTAGTTGGTTTTTTTTTCTGAACAAAAATATACTTACACGTGGAGGTATCCCTGAAATACTTTTACGTCTTGAAGCACGTCCACCAAAACTATGTGATTGATCTATACGCTCTTTATAAATTACTTCTTTATGCTCTTCAACATGTCTCCAATCAACACCGACTGATTGAGAGGGTTCAATATAACTGTGTAAGAACGTTAAAAAGATGTTACTATTGTTATATCCTTTGTCTTGCCTATTGTTTCGAGCTCCTTCACGTCTGCTAATTATTGGACTTTCTACTAAAGGGGCATTCATTGTCTTTGATTCTAACGTTTGAGGTCTCAAATCGCGAGATGGTGATGTAGTTCTTGTCATTACTACTTCTACTTCTCTAAGGTCATTCATCATGGTATCCTAAAGTGGTAAGCTTATAATAACATCAACACCTTGCATACGGCATTAAGTTCCTCAGGGATAACCAACACTATTTCTGCACCATCTTCGCTACCTTGTGCTGCAGAAAGCGTAGGTGTACCTGAACGGCAGTTAAAAGAGATGAAGCTAGATTGGGTTTTTTCATTCATATCATTCGCTGAAACTTACCCCTTCGTGTCAGTGAATGACTGCCTACTAGAAAGTCGAAAAGATCAGATACTGTAACGTATCCACCTCGTCCAATATTTGAATTTCCTTGTAAAACATATGAAACCAATCTAGCAAAAGTGGACACACCAGAACCTTCTGTCTAAATGTTTTTGTTAATCCAAAAATAAATTCTTCAAAGGTAGTTTTCACTTGCACTAACCTCGCCAGGGCTTCCTGCAGTGAGTACTAAACGTGCAGATTTATCAATTCTTGTCTTTGTCCATTTCTCGTCCCGTATTAGAGTGTTTCTTCTTGCACCACTGAGAAGTTTTGTCTTTGGGTCCATGGTAAACGCTAGACAGGACGAAGTTTAATTGATACATATAGATAACATGGTGCACTTAGAGAACGCAAAGTACATCATTTGAGTAAACCATTTGCAAAAAAAGAAGAAACAATTTCAGCCTTTTAAGGCTAGAAGAAATACCTGTAAGTTGACAGTTCATCAAAAATAGCACGTGCATTGCTTTCAAATACTTAGAAATTGTTAGCAAGGCGCTTTGATATATTAAACAAACCTCATTGGACCACTTTATCAACTCAGTAACAGATATTAAGGAACTCTTGTCGAGTGGTGATCCATCATAAGGTACTAAAAAACTTTCTCCTAAATGCAAGTTTTAGTTCGAATACATTCACTAAATAGTAGGTTCATACCCACGCCTTTATCATTCTCCATAGTGTATCCATGTCCAGAGAAATATATCTAACAATTCTGGTATTAAAACACGTGATAAATGATGTGCAAACTTTTAACTAACCGTAAGCATGTCCTCGTTTTGGATCTGATCTGGAATGCGTTTCATAGCGCTCATAATAGCTTCCTTTGTAGCATTTTCCTCTTGAGACATTACTTTAAGCGTGATACAACGAAAATTGTTCATACCTTTCAAAACAATCAGGTGCGATTCATCTTTAATACCAGTGCTCTCTAAGCACTCTTTAATCTCTGTAACATCACCCAACGCCTTTTACTTGGTTGTAAGCCAAAAAATAAAAAAGTTACTGTGTATTTTCTATTTCAATCAATTCACGTGATAGGGGTTTTTATCACGTGTTTTTTACCTTGTCGTTTGGTGGAAACTCTAAATAACCGCGTATACCAATTACTATTGCGAATCTCTTTCTATAGACATCAGAGGCACTATGTGTATGTTCTGGATGCTCCTAAGTTGTTATTTAAGGATTTGTTTGACAAAAAAAGGGTTTAACATGCTATGTTACGTAGGTTTGTTTAATTTTTTTATGTACATACATAGGCCATCTTTTTTGTCAGATAGTGTCACCGCCACAATACTCCGCCTTGTTACACTTGTAGTTTTTGTTCGTAAAAATATTGACAGTGTCAAATGTGTTAAGCAATGTTCTTTACGATGAATTGAAGACTCCTTTGAAGTACTATTACATACGAGCTAGTTATACGATAGTTTATACCTCTATAATGTAGTACAACTGACGTGAGAGTAGCGCTGAGCAATCTTTGTGAAGGAAAGATGACACATCGGAATATGACACGTACTTTTCGCTTTGGTTAAATAAAATATCCCAAAGACATGGAAACGAACAAGGCGTTGATTGTTGTACATGCGTTGTTATTTTTAAATATCATCGTCGTAATCGTAGCGATCAACTGGAGGTACCATTTGGTAACCGTCTTTTTGGACACGTGTCCAGAAGAATAAGCCAAGAGCAGTAGCAATACCAATACCCAAAAGAGATAGGATAATTAAAAGAGCAATGCCAGTACCTGGTATACCTAGATAGTTACGTTAGAGAGTTTGATTACCAAACAAAGCTTGAGTTAATTACCATGGTGGTGTTTCTTTGAGGAAGGATTTGATGGTGAGTCTGTAGCGGATGGTTCTTTTGTGGGTGAAAATGGAGCAACTGGCGGAGGTGCTTCTGTTGGTGCTTGTGGAGGTTTTGAAGGAGGCTTTGTTGGTTCTCTTGTAGGTGCTACTGGTATTAGAGTCGTTGGTGCTAACGTGGTAGGTGGTGGCGACGTTGGTGTTGTAGTTGGTGTTAACGTTGTAGGAGATAGTGTTGTTGGCGCCAGAGTAGTTGGTGGCGCTGTTGTTGGTACCAGAGTAGTTGGTAGTGTTGTGGGAGCTACAGTTGTTGGTGCTAAAGTGGTCGGTGGTGGCGACGTTGGTGTTGTTGTAGTTGGTGCTAACGTTGTAGGAGATAGTGTTGTTGGCGCCAGAGTAGTTGGTGGTGCTGTGGGGGCTACAGTTGTTGGTGGTAATGATGTCGGTGCTGTTGTGGTTGGTGACAGAGTTGTAGGTACGCGAGTTGGGGGTGGAGTTGGCGATGATGTTGTTGGTGACGTTGTTGTAGGGGTGTGGGTGGTAGGTGTTGCAGTTGGTGCTACAGGCGCAAGGGTTGGTGGTGATGTTGTAGGAGCATGTGTGGTTGGCATAAGTGTTGTCGGCACTGGTGTTGGCTGCATTGTGGGCATGAGTGTAGATGGTGCCATCGTGCTGGGTGGAAGCGTTGTACTGAGGGTAGCAGCGCTATCTAAGCTATGTCCTAGTGTTCTAACAGGCTTAAAGTGGCTTTGGACACTCTGAGAAACATAGCTGGTGGATTTATCTGAACTACGCGTGGTGGCGTATTTAGAAGCTAACTTCATCAGATTTACCGTTATTGATACCAGAAACTTGGGAAAGTACCTTCAGTCGCCTTTAATGAATTGAAGGACTCCTCTGTAGCAATTTGTAAACAATTAGAATGATGCAGAACGCATAGAATGTAGAATAGTGTGAATAGCGCTATTTGAGCATAATGAGGCATTTGTTATGTAATGAGGTGCATTGAATGGCGTTTAAAAAACTACATAAAGTCAAGGCGAATCATACATTTGGTTGTAGTCTTTAACGTTGTTACGAAGGTACCACCATTCCAGAGGTTATCCCTCTTTGGCCATGCGCCTAACGCGCTCAATACCTACGTATTAAAAAAAGAAATGAGCGACAAAAATGAAGGAGAGTCTCCTGTCGAACAAGACCCCAGGTTAATATAGATTTTTTGATATACGTTAATGGAATTAAAGAACACAACGGAGGAAAGCTTCAAAGGACAAAAAGGCCAGGAAGGACCGTAAACGAGCGAGGACAGCTAATGAAACGGTTTTCGACAAAATAGACTTTAAACACAGACCCAGTACAGGCAAACGATGACAAACCGCGACGTAAATACGTTATAAATAACACTATTACAATAGGATGGGTTTCTGCTGCACCTAAACTTGAATCTGGGGAAGAAGGATCACTAGACAATCAAAAGCAGGTGCGTTAGCAAATATACATTGTAGACAAGCAATGGTTTTTATTTCAAAAAAATACCCTTTCGGCGTACCAACCAAAAATTATTAGAAACGGATAGAAGCTGGTGTACAAGTAGGCCCTACTTTTGGAGTTGCTAGACTAAGCGCTTTAAACGAAGATACACAAGCAACAATCCTAATAAAATTCGGGTACTGTACTGTTACAACAATTGGCAACATCGAATTTCCATACTATTTACAAATCCTTTTGGTTTGGCGTTCGATTGTTAACGTATTTTAAAATAACAGAGAAAGAAAACGTGCACGCTCAGGAGGTGCTAAATCTAATAAGACGATCACTTCATTGGGATGGCTTGAAGTTGAACAACAACAGAGAGATATTGGTACATATTTTTATCTATTTGTTGACGTTGGTGAAGAGGATTCAGTTATTTTATTGAAATGTTTGAACGATATTCTTTTTTTTGTTTAACTTTTCTTGTAGACCTTTCTATATCTTTTGAAGATGACACAGAAGAGGATGAAGGTCTATATGAGGATAGTATATTCGTTAACGGTCTAGGTATGAAGGTGGTTCCTCTTTTTTTCATTTTTTCACTTGAGGCCAAGTGTTTTTTTTTGTTTGATTCGTTGGCGACTGATTGTTTGATAAATAGGCTTCCTGAATTTTTATAAAATGGATCAATTCACAGACGCTATTCTTGGTACATTCCTACTCTTCTTTTGCGATGTTTTTGATATTTTTTTATTATTTTCTTTATTGTATTTTATCCGTCTAATGTCTTATACTTTACTGTAGAGCTCCAAAACTCTGTACAATTTAAAGTACATAAATTAATACTTGCGTACAGTTCTGGCTACTTTTTGAAGTACTTCACTGCACAAGGTACCTACAAATTAAGAAATGAAAGCATCCACTTTTAGCTCCAGTCGTCTTTTTTTCTTGGCTTTTTGACATTTTTTCCAGAACGCAAAGCGGAAGCAGAAGGGACTACAAGGGATATTGTAGATGGTAACTGCTATAAAAGGTGTATAGCCGCATTCTAATGCTTAAAATTAGATGGTGAACTGGATGTTATTAAAGTGAACTTTAATGGACCCACTGAAGTGTTTAGTTCTATTATTAATTACTTCTACACTGGTACGATATTATTCTTTTAAGCGTACTCGTATTATTGAGTTCCTAATACCCATACACACTCGTGAAATCTTTAAAATGACTTAACAAAAACGCTAGAACTTAAGATTGGCTCACTATTTTTTTTTCCGTCTTTCTGCTATGGTTGTAGTCTCTTTACTAAACGGATTTTTGTATAGGTGATATAAAGGTTACAAATGATAACGTTATACCCATTTGGGTACTTGCAGAGAGTTATGATATACCCACACTACGGAAGAAAGTAACAATTTATGTTCGGAATAATCTTGAGCGTACAAATGCAGTGCCAATGCTGCGACATGTTATAAAGTGAGTAACAGAAAATCTCATTATTATCAATAGGTGTTAAGTATTGTTTATTAATTAATTCATCTTAGGTTTAATGTAAAGGATCAGCAACTCATCAGTCGATGTGTTCATAAGATTGCAAGAAACTTTTGTTACATCTATGATGAGGATTATCGAGATATTCCTTACTCTATTTTTTATGATATTATTTCACATCGAAGGCTTGCCTTAAAGGGCGAGTGGTTCTTGTATAACACCACAAAAATGTATATTTCACACACAAAATTGAGCAACGAGGTACGTACATAAGCGGATGCGAAGAGCAACTTCCAAGTGGTCTTTTTTATGTGGTTTTTAATTTTTCTCTCCACACGTTTTTCTTCTAACCCCTTGTTATAGAAAACACAAAAGCTTTTTGAGCAAGTACGCTATCGATTTATGAAGTATGATCAGCTTGCAAAAGTCCATAAAGAAGGATTTGTTGCTGAACGATACTTGCTTGAAGCTGCTATGATGCGACTAAGGTACTCTTTCATTTTGTGTCTTCGTGTATGTCTTCTTATTTTTACTATAGGCGTTTAGAACAACCTGCTGCAGGACCTCCATCGAGCCTACCCGCATTCTTACAACCAAGACCGGAACACTTTGTGGATCTGGTATACAACAAAGACAACGACCACTTTTTTAAAGGAATCATTTGGTACGATGAAAAAACCAATCCTGGTTCGTAGTGTTAACTTATTATAGGTGGATTGCTACAAATTATGGTAGATATGATAAAGATGGTAACGTTGAATGGAAGAATCCTCATGAAGCACAACGTGTAGTTGTGGAATCTTCACCTCTTTCAAAAGGTAAGAAAATTCTTTAACTTTTTGTCCAACAACGTTTCTTTACTTGATACCTTTAATACTTGACTCTGTGCATCTTAAAAGATTACATACATGTTCTGATTTTGTTTTAAAGGTAAAGTATCAACGTTAGCGGATAGAGAAAAGGCAGAAATTTGGACACAAGATGTGCCTTGTGCTTGGTTTTCAATAGATTTTGGTGAAAATCGAAAAATTGTACCAAGCAAGTACAGTCTTCGTCACGGAGGTAATTGGAAGGCGGATGCTATACGTAGATGGGAACTTCAAGGTACATAACATATCTTAAAATAAATGTACTCACAAGAGTACCAACACTGTGCAATGTGATCTTTGTTTTCTCATTTTTTTCTTTTCTCAAGGTTCACAAGATGGAGAACATTGGGATATTCTTAAGAGACATGATCATGATGTCTCACTTAACTCACCTTTTGCTGAACATACTTGGAATCTTGGTAATGTTACAAAACCTTATAGGTTCTTCAAGTACGCCTCTACGCTTCAGTTCTTTGTCTTTGTTTTTTTTTCTTCATTACATTTTTTATCTTTACTGTGTGGTTGTTTTTTAATTGCAAGGCAGTACAAACGATACCACCACAAGTCATTATGTTTATAGAGTCACTCCAACTAACTCTTTTTTTTAACAGGGTGCTGCAAACAGGTAAAAATAGTTCACATCGTAATTTTTTGGTTTTGAGTGGTTTCGAATTTTTTGGTCGTCTCTTTGATTCCACAAATGATCATGATTACTCTAATCCTTAAAAAAAAAGAAACATAAAGAAAGAAAGGGTAATTAGGATCATAGAAAATAATAATTAAAAACAAAACCTGTTGTACATAATTGTAACAAAAAAATAAAAATAAAATGAAAGAAAAAGTACATTATTTGGTTTCTAAAACAAGACGTACGCATACTACAAGAATTCATACACAGTACCGGTATTGTTCGAGTGGTAAATGTACAAAGTATTATCTGAGGATACCACAACAGTCAATTTGTTGCAATCAAAGTCTGTTTAAAACCTTTGATTTTCGTTATATTATTTTCAACTTTATTCATCAAAAACATAAACAGCGGGTGCCTGGTAACCCTTTTTACTGCATAATAACCAAACATGGAATATACAAGTACGTTACAGTAAGAATGATTGCTTTTTTGTTCTTTTGTTGTTAGAACAACTCAATCGCATAAAAATTACGCTTCTACGCGTGAAGTGGTTACACTGAACCTATTTGAATGATTTTACAGTTTAGCTAACTTTTTTTGCTTTTACTCACTCTAACTGCTTCACACAATAGCTGTCGTTATAGATAATGGCTCTGATATGATAAAAGCCGGTTTCTCAGGAGAAGAACCAAAAGCAATCTTTCCAGCCTTTGTAGGTCGCGAGTATGGTAAACATGGAGGGCGCCCATATGTCGGTGTCGAAGCGGTATCTAAACATGGTAGAACCACAGTAACAAGACCAACAAATCGTGGCGTTATAGCCAACATGGACGATATGCAAAGCGTATGGCAGCATACTTTTTATAGCGAACTCCGTGTTGAGCCAGAAGATCACCCTGTTCTCCTTACAGTAGCTCCACTTAGTCCAAAAGCAAATAGGTCAAAATTCCATTCCAACTTTTTGTTTAAACTGACATTGTATTTGTTCAGAGAAAAAATGACAGAAATTATGTTTGAGACGTTTAAAATACCTGGTGTGTACGTAACAATACCACAAGTACTATCTTTATTCGCTTCTGGGCGAACAACAGGTATGTAAACAACAGTACAAACACTTCTGTAAGACTAATTTAAAAAAAAAAAGTGAATACTTGTTGAATCTTTGTTTAGGCATTGTTCTTGATTCTGGTTTTGACCTCACTCATGCTGTACCAATATATGAAGGCCATGCTATTAATCATGCTATATCGCGTATAAGCCTAGGTGGTTATGATCTAGGTAAATACTTTAGGAAGTTACTCAATGAAAATGGTAAATCTTTCCCTTTCGACATGAATTGGCATGGACTTGAGCATACTATAGCTCGTCACTTAAGAGAAAAACTCTGTTATGTTGCTCTGGACTCTGAGAAGGAGACTATAAAAGAAATCTCATCAGATTCTCTTAACAATGACTATGGTTGTGGTAATGATTTTACATCTCCTATTGGTGCCGAACTTTTTAAGTGCCCAGAAGCTCTATTCAAACCTTCTTTGATTGAATTAAAATCACAAGGGATACACGAACTGATAAACAACTCAATTAAGACATGTGACTCTGATCTACATAAGGAGATGTATGGTAATATTATACTATCAGGTGCAAACACAATGTTTGATGGTATTGATAAGCGTTTGGACAAGGACTTATCTCCTATTGCTTCTACTGATATGAAGGTAAATATTATTGCTCCTAGTGATAGAAAGCAATCTGCATGGATTGGAGGCTCTATTATTGCTTCCTTACCTAGTTTTTGTGATAAGTTAATGACAAAAGAAGAATATGACGAGTATGGCTCATCTGTTCTTGTTAAGTGCTTATAAGTAAGTACTATTACTATCACGTGTTCTTTTGTTGACGGATAAAAAACGCTTTGCTGGTTAGTAAATAGCTTATTGGTATCATTCAGAATAAAGTTGAGGAAGCAAAGCTATACTCCTGACGTATTTATTTAATTCCCTCCCGGAGTTTTATTTTTTCACGTTCCAATTGAGTGTTGTATTTTTGTTGAGTTAAACCAATCAATTAGCAATTTTTATTGATCATTTCTTAGCTTTGTAGGTAATATTTGTGTACTACTATTACCTTGATATAGCGAATATATTAACAAGACACGTTAGTGAGTCCATAACCTTTACGAACTCGAAATAACCTAAACAAGACTAAGCCAAAAACAAAAGTAAAAATAAAACATAAATACCGTCTGTACTTGGATCCCATAATGCGCTATGACAAGTATGGTACCCTCCATCTGTTGCTGGGATCATTGTTACTTTGACTATTGGTACTATGAGACAAAGTGACGCTATGGGTACTTCACTGTGTACCAATAAATTTGTGCATTTGCGAAACTTCTGGTAGCTTCCTTAACAGTGAACCAGTAATGTCTTCAATCCACTGTTTCGCCTTTATAGTTGTTTAGCTATTACACTAAGTCGTTTGACGCAAAACCGCACTTGTCCTGGGTGATACCTGTCGACTTTGTCTAAAACTGAGCTGGCTACCTATATTTCGCGTTAAATTTAAAAACTAACACGTGATTAACTCACTTGTTGGAGTACAGGCATCAAATCGTGTTTATTTATCTGTGTTATCTTTGTAGGCTCTACAGCAGCGCTGTTATCTACTTCCGCCATCACTATCGAATAAACAAAGCCGGACTAAATAAATAATAATAAAAGGCAGCTCAAAAAAGTCAACTGCATTCTCCGTTCCAATTTTTAGCAAAAGAAGAATTCGTGTTGTAGCCCGAAAAGGCAGCTTCATATTTCTTTTTTTTGCATAACAGGCACTCCATACATTACCTGGGTAATGCCATGAGTAGCTCATATCAAAGAAGTAAGCGTAGAAGACGAAATGCAGAAATAGATTCTGAGGTGACGTTCTAACTATCGCCTAAAACAATAACTGATAGCTAGAGTATAGGAAATAAAGCCATTAGAACCTGCGAGAAACAAATATCATTACTTCAATCTGTTTATAAACGAAACAGAGGCTGAAGAGCCAAAACGAGGTTGCAGCGCACCTAGAACACATTGTATTTTATGCACGCAGCGTATTGAAGCGTCAAATATGATTGTATGTGAAACATGCGAAGATGTCGATTACGACGTTTGTTCATCATGTCAAGGTCTAAGAGTTTGCCAATCATGTGGTGTGGTTGTTTGTAGAGACTGTGCGCTTTGTGATATAGCTTTTGAGTGTGCACATTGTGAGGTATTTACTTGTACTTCATGTGATGTTGGAAATGCATGTTTATGTTGTAAAAAAGAAGTTTGTAGCTCATGTGCAATTCATTGTATGCGCTTCACGATATAACACCACTTACTACTATAAACAGCCTATAATTGTAACGATACGAGTAAAAACAATAAATGTACAACAGCACTAAAATCAAAAAAAACTCAAGTTGTCAGTTGACAAAAACGTTTTGATCTTGTTAACAACTTAACTTGTATTCATGAAATACATGGACGTACTTAAAGTCAGTTTGTTTTATTATTTTACACGTGTATTGTCTATCTCGTACTCCATTTCCAACGAGATGGTTTGATAAATAAAAGGCATCCAGCACATACGATAAGTAAGGTAGCCATGCCGAAATAAAGAGCTGCAAAAGAATCCAAGTTATCTCTTATAACAAGAACCAAGCTAGGCATGAACGCGGCAATGCATGGTCCAATTGTAACAAAATTATAGAATTTCCCAAAGTGCTTGACGCCAAATACTTCAGCAACAAGTACAGGATAAAGTACCCACCCAACACCCCAACTAATAGCTGCACCATAACAGTTAATATTTACAAGAAAAGAAAGTCTATTTGAAGTGAAAGAGGTTGGTTGTGTACCTTGCATAATTAGTAATACTCCGAATATGTACGTCGGTGTATGAGGTATAGTTGTCATGAATCCCACAATGATATAAAGTGCAGCAGCGAACAGCTATCGCGTAACAAAATTAAATAACGAAATGATAAAGAAATACATACCATACTGAAACTCATGAGCGTTGCAGTGCGCATCAATTTGATTTGTTTTACTTTTGACGATAATATCCCCATAATAAAAGCTGAGCCCGCAGTGACAAAACTGAATCCTTTCTAATACAATGACAGTTTAGGCGCACGTGATTCGAAAACAACTCTACTTACAAGAATTATTTGATCAAAGTCCTTCATACTCTCATCATCTTCACGACAAAAATTAGATTTCACAATCTAACCGAAGTATTGGATACCTTTTATATAACCTTTCCATAAAAACGACGCATTACCAATAATGTTTATACCTAACACAGTTTTACTATATTAACAACAAAACTTCAGAAGTTCTTTAAAAAAATGCTCTAGACATACCAGCACTCGTCTGTGCTAACACGACAAGAAGAACAAGGTAGAAGTATGGGTTTGTGAATATAATAAAACCAGTTGATAGAACCCATGGATCACCTTTTGACTTCGTATTCTCCTGTTGTTACAACATTAGAAATTACATTTTCGTTACAAGATATAAGCTAGTGTACCAGTTCAAATTGTTCTATACTATCAGTTACTTCAGTTGTAGTTGTCATTTCAATTTCGATATGGTAGTCTTTTTTTTTAAATAAGAGTAATAGACCTGAAGCTATAACAGCGCCTAGAATAGCTACATATACAGCCCACATTCTTTAAAAAATATATTAATATTAACTAAAAGTTAGAACTCAGTTTTCTTTGAACGCACCTGTAGTACTCACGCCAAGGTAAACCGTCATCGACATTTTTAACACTATCGTATGCGGTAATAAGTAATAAATATAAAGCAAGAGAAAAGTTGACACAAGCCACAGTAATAGAAACCTAAAACAATAGTCACAAAAAAAGCATACAACCATTTTTAAATACCCCCACGCCGCTTCTAGATGGACTTATTCTTATCGCTGTTGCAATTGCTGTTGTAATAGCCTACAAGAATTGTAAGTGTAACCAAAATCACGTGATATTTTTTTGACAAAACCAGCTTTGTTTAACGCACGCCAGCACCACTTAGTCCCAAAATTATGTACAAAATATACGCAAGCCAAGCAGTGCTTGGTGTTAAAAAGCTTATCGCAACATAGCACAATGATAACAAAATACTAGCAAGAACACCAGAAGCGAAAGGACCGAAAATATCATAAACATACCTAATTTTTGTGACCTGACTGTCTCCGAAAAAAAGAAAAAAAAAACCTCAGAATTTTTTTATGTACATACCCGAAAGGCAATCCAAACGCGTTTGTAGATATAGCCAGCGATTGAACCAAGCTTAGTTGTGTGTCCGTAAAATTCAGATCATTCTTTATACCGCTATATACGCGTTCAAGGCTGTAAGAGCTTCCCCTTTTGAATAGAGCATTAGTTATTGTTTGTTGAGGAAAATGTCAATTGCAGAAAGTTCGTAGCAGAAAAACGTGTTAAAAGTACCCAATTAGCGCCAATGATATTGTACCGGCTAGTATAAGTAGAATCTTTACTATAGGCCATGTAGAAAAGCTTGATGACCTTTTGAACTTGTACTCATCTGTCGACAACAAATAGATGTTTGGATTGCTTACAACCTCTGAACTGGACATTGTGCTAATGTAAACAGCGAGAAGATGCGTTCCCAAGTATTTTACACTTGAATAACAATTGACTTTGTATCACGTGATATCTTCCTCCTGTGCAGATGAAGTAAACGGAGAAATATTTGGAACAATAAAAACCCTAGTACGGAGTAATTTACACTCACCTTGACTGACATTTGCTTCAAAAAAACAGCCAACCTTCCGATCTTTTTGACATATTTGTCTTTCCGGCTACAATTATTGTGAAAGAAGGTTGATGGACACACCAGATTGTATAATGACACCAGCAGCCCTCGCATTAGGTAGCACGCTCTTGAAGACCCAAGTACCTACGTTGTAAGAGGCCTAGTACATACAATATCTATCTTGTGCAAGTCAAAATTACACAGTTTACCTTTGTAGTTTGTTGAGACTATAGCTGTAAGTAAAACAAACGTTGTGTATATAACTCGTATCACTGTGGGATACTAAACAATGAGAAAGAGACTATACTATTTGTTAAATAATACTGTTACAAGAAAGTACAAAGGAGATGTTTAAAGTTCAAAGACTCTTCTGCACTTCCTTTTTGAACTCTTAAGTACTAATAGCATTTGATACAAACGGGAGGTTTATAAACTCTTCCATAGTAGGAGAATCTGTAAGGTCAAGCACACATCTACAAATTCAACAAAGTCGTTCTAACCCATTGTTTATCAAATAAATACTTGATAAGCCTTTTTGTTTCTTCAAAATTTCTGTGTCGTTTTCCATTGTAGGCAAACTCTCATCGGAGTCCACGGCAAGTTGTATAGCCATCACTCCAACAGCATATATCACTTGCTTCGGTATAACCAAGCTCTTTTACAGTAGGTGGAACGAACCCAAAGGTACCATCAAATAGAGTATATCCTTCAATGTAAGTGATAACTTGCAATTCCAAAGTCGGTTAATTTAGGGACATAGTCTTTTGTGATTAACACATTTTCTGCCTTGATATCACGGCGAATAATACCGGCACGGTGCAGTTTGGAGACTGCATTCAGTGGCCTTTACAATAGTAGCAATAGCCTCTTCTGTTAAGTTGTGTAACTGTTCAGCATCACAAAGTGCCCTTGGTGTTACCAATGCAGCGTCGCTACCATATTCGATAACATACACCGATTCAAGTATATTTTCGCATGAAACAACTCGAGATTGCTCGAATTCTGTTTTCTACAGAACACGAGTTAGAAAAACGAAGTGAATTGCACCAACCGGCAAAAATAAAAACCGTTTCGTTAATCAAAGAAGTGAGTACGTACAAGTACTCTACCCATGGTTCTACACCGGGCTCTACTCTTTCCAGTAAAATTAGCTACTTTTGCAGCGAGCTTTGCCACTTGTCCTGTCGTGTGCTATAAACACAGAGCCACAAGTGCCTTCGCCCAGTTTCGACTTTTTGACTTTAATACCTTGTTTAGGACTCCTGCCGATAACAGTATTGAAGAAAGAGCGTGAAAGAGTTTCGAATAATCTAGCCATTGTCGTTTAAAGAAGTGCGAAGCTCGGAAAGATAGAATTGTTACTAAAAAAGGCGCGGAAAACTGGCCTGTTTTTAAACTACTGCTTTGGAATTTAGCAAAACATGACACCTTTTAATCAACATCAAAACGACTTTAGAAGCATTTCCGGAGCGAACGGTTCAAAAATGACAAAAAAGGAAAGTGATGTACAACTGACAGACTTTTTGGCTATTTTAAAATAATGCTCAAAACCAGATCAAGTACTTCTTAAATAATGTTAAATATGGTGATACAGCGCCTCAAGGCTAAGAAAAGCTAAACTACGTGCAACATGAGAAAAATAATAGACATAGAAAGATTGACACCCAGTACTGTAAAGAGCAAATAGGGGAAAATAGACAGAAAAACGCGAGTTTTCAACAGTAGGGAGAAACTAACAAACCAATTAAAAATATCTTAGAAACGCATCATGTCAACCATTATTAAATCGATCGGCAACTTTACCAAACGCTCATACAACCGACTATTGCGACGATCAACGAAGAAATCGACCAATGTCAAGATTGTACAAGAACGAGTATCTGTTGTTACGTTCGAGAAGCGCATACAGTTCATCCCAACATACGAGGAACAAAACAACCTTATGACGAGCGCCACATTGGTCGAACACGTTGAAACCGAATGCCATTTGTCTCCTATGCAACCTATATACTTTGGAGCACCTCTAAAACTACCGTTGGCGCCTAGAGCTTGATTAATTAACACTACCGAAACTCGAAGTGGAAACAAAAAAAAACCAAGTGTAAAAACAGTAAACTAAATGTACAATAGTAAACAGTGTAACCTTAAACTCTTTCAGTTGTTTGTTTTTTGCAAGTTTGCAACAAGAATACTTACCGGTGATTTGAGAACAGCAACGAGCACAGAAAGCATCCATATCGCGTACAGAGTGTTTACACAAAGTGTAGAATAGTTAGTTTTTAGTGGTTTATTAGAATCCGCTTTGTGGGCCAAAATAACACTAAAAAGGTTACAAGTACGCTCTGATATGCGATGTGAACACTATTAGAGCTATACAAGCGAATAAAAAACAGTACACCGTTACGATCACGTTTTTTCGCCAAAACTAGAAGCAAAACTGATCAAAGCGACATTGACGCCATATTACAAATACATAGGTTAACTGGGTAAATGCTAACGTATTTATTAAGAGCTTTAAAATTAGATATTCTTGCGGTTGTCAGCACCACAACTACGCTCTACCATAGATGTGGAGAATAAGATAAATAAATACTGTAGTGGCTTTCGTACGCTGCCTTCTCACTTGCATTACGCGCGTAACCAACAGCTCTTAAAACTGAGCACCTAACACTAAACCCTACGAACTTTAAGTCTTTATCTACAATAATTTTAAGTAACTACCTTGGTGAACGCATTCGCGCTTGGAAATCATCAGTTTTTTTGATTCAATAACAAAATGTTTGATTTGAGAACAAAGAAAGTGGCTCGAGCTCGACTACGTATTCTTTTTGTGAAGTAACAGGCCATTGTAAAAAAAAAATACTTTAATCTATGTACAAGCACAACCAACTACGTGTGAAAGACTGAGAAAGGTTGTTTTCATCCAAAAAGCTTCCTGTAACCTTTCCGTCTCTTTTACCACTTTGAGGTCAGTTGTGTTTTTGTTCGTGTTTCGTTATCCGATAACTCTTATAAATTCGGATTTGGGTTACTTCTACGTCTGCGGTACTTTCCATTAGTACGACCATGGTTGTCTCTACAAAATTATAAAATCAGATAAACTTGACTGTACCATCTTAAACACCCTTTGCAGTGACGTACCTTGGTACAGAAGGTGGAGGACGTGTTCTAGAGTCAGAATTACGCCAAGTGTAAGGGTCAGGCCAATTAGCACTACTCGTTCTATTATGAGGCAAAGTAGGCGATTGAGAGGCATCGTTTGGGTTTGCAGACATTCTGTTCAATGGCGCTGCACGAGGACGAATCTCAGAACGTTGTTCTGAACTACGTGGTGAAGTACTCATAGTGTTGTTGTTTGTGTTTGAATTACGACCAGGTTGGTTATTTACTCGGTTAGTGATATGCGCATTGTTAACAGCTCCGTTAGGCACCTCTCCTTGGCGTACATTATTACGACGAGGCTGAGTAGTATCAACACGGTTCCCACGATTATTATTTTGAATATTAGAAGGAGCTTGATGATAGTCACGCTAAAGAAATTCAGTTAGAAGATGAACAAGGAAAATTAAAAAGTAAGGTGAGTTTTTTTTTTAAGGGTGACGACTACGTACATTTCCATGTCTTTGGGTAGCAACAGGAACCCATGCACCTGAAGGAGCTACATTGTAAGGGTGAGGTACATTCTCGAAAGCACGCCATGGATGCCATGTACGTTGCTCTACCAGCACGCTCAGCACAATTTTTTTTGAAAGAAAAACGACCTACCTGAGGAACCATTCATTGGAGAATTAGCAGGCCTACGTGGCGACGAAGGTGAGAACTGGTCTTGGTTTCCATCGTGCACGAATTGTGTCTGGTAGCGCATAGGTACTAGCGTCATTGATGGGTGAACAGGTGTAATAGGACGTGTTGTATAATACGGTAGGGTATTGGTGTACCCTGCGTAGTTATAGTGTACGCCACTATGAACAAACGAATTGTCGTCTGTAGCTGGCATTCTCGCGTGGTATCTAGGTGGAGGCAAGAATGAGCCAGCTGTGTGCAAAAGTTAGTGCTTTACACGAAGTAACTCAATTATGGGCTTACGAGGGTTCTGAGGAGGGGAACGATAGTGCCGGCGTCTGGGATCTATCATTGGGCAATAGAGCTTGGTAGAAGGTAAGTATAGGTTGAGGTTTGGTCTTGTATTCAACTACAACGCACTGGTGGTGTTCGCGATTGTTCAAATGAGGTTGGTGGGCGTGATATTTGCGGCATAAAGTCGTGAAGGAACGGATTCCTTCCATGGAATACGTCTTCTTGCCACATTTCTGAAGGTCCTAAAAACAACATAGTATTAGAGTAGTCCCTTGTTGTTGCGTTTTAAGCAACATACCACGCAGTGAAAGTCCTGAACTGCTACTGGAAAGAGGGTGATCTGAAGGTTCGTTGTTAGGCTCAGTATTAGGGTAACCAGAACGCAAACCGAGTTCGCCCCAAGCGCTAATAAAAATAAGCTTTTTTTGTAATTTCTCCTTTTTTTTAGTGTACTCTAATATAGACCTATGCTCTTCTGGTTGCTCCGTATTACCTCTTTCGAAGTTTGCTTGATCATCACGGCACTTTACAAGAATATAAGAGATTGATTTGAAAAATCAAAAAAAACAGAAATTACAAGTTTAGAAGAGTGATGCAGACTTTTAACTACCGTGATTTACCTTTTTAACTTGCTCTTTAGTCATTCTGGCTCTATAGAGCGAGAAACAGTCCTTGCACAAGTAATTATGACGTTCAGTTCCTTCACCTTGTTTACAATTCCATAAACAAGATTGATCAGTCTCAACACGTTCCTAAAATCACAGTTAGTATCTAGTAATAGATATTGTTGATGATCTAACCAAAAACAGACAAAATCAAAAAAAAAAAAATAAATAGAGATAAAAAAGCCTTCAGTACCTTTGTAGCTAAAACCTGACATAGAGCTAGATTCTTACGTAGTGGTATACATGGAGAGAAGTCCTCACTTTAAAAAAGGAAGAGTTTAGTATTGGCGTTATTGCGTTTCTTTAAAAAACTATATCTTACCGGCATATCGGACACTGCCAAGATAAAACGCCCATAATACACTTTATGCAAAATGAATGACCACATCGTAGGCTAGTTGGGAACCCTAAAGTGTTAGGTTAATCGTTGAGATTTTAAAACCGCGCTCGAGTTAAGGACAAAGCGTAAAGCAATGTGTACAGGCCGTATTGGTAATTCAGAAAAGCGAAATTTTAAAAATGTAACGCAATTGTACCATTACGCCCTAGTGTGTCCAAGCATATCGAGCAGGTGGGATGCGAGGCTTTTTCTTCCTGTAGGCGCGTTTCGTCATTACTTTCCACAGAGCATGCACAAGAACGCGTAGGAGTAGCCAGCTTAGTACCTAAGAGCCTATGTAAATAATCGTCTTTAACACTTATTAAAATTACGTGGTTTGAGCGCCACCAACGGCTCAACGACTACTTTAGCTGTCTTATTGCTCATGAAATAATTCTGTGGCCAACCAATGAGCTTCCGCCAATACTCGACCCATTTCCTACTAGACTTAACAGCATAAAAAAACCCGACTTATTTTAAGGCAGAAAAATCCATAACTGCCTTTTTAGAGCGCACCGGTTCAATAACAAGCAAACTGTAGAAACACAGTTTATAAAAACGTGCCGTGTTTTGAAAAAATCAAGAAAGAGCCGAGTTCAACAGCAAGTCAAGACACCCTTTTCTTAGTTTTCCATAGCGTAATACTTTGTGTTCGAACTTTCCACAACAAGTTGAGTTTACGTTTTATTTCGCTTATAAAATGAGCAGTTTCAACACGTGGGGAAAAAGGGGTAGAGAATTTGAACGAATAGAAATGTATACCGCCTTATTTAGTATTGCACCTCAAGGCTTTGTAACGATCAGTGACATATGAAAACATTTATTAATAAGGAGCTAGTAGATTACACTACTCATCTGGTACTGTTATGTCCGGCTTAGGAAGAATAGCTCCAGAAAATGCGAAATATGCAGCTGCGAGTGTCAAGAGAAAGTTTACAGTTTGACCGACTAGGTACAAGAGAAGGAGTTTTCCTCCTTTTAGTTTCTTGATTAATACTTTAATACTGCATGATAATCCAATACCAACAAAAGCAACAGAAAACCACCACGTGCTAGCTGCCTACACCATAAAAACAAGTTAATTGTAATGCCTTTAAACAAACAAAACAAAACGTCAAAAGAAGAAAACACGTGCTAGTTTTCAAAGAAGATAATAAAGAAGTCTGTCTAAAACTGTGGTTTTAAATTATTTCATATGAAGTACTTGCCTTTGCCATATCTAGAACAATATCTGTCTTTGCTTCACCGATTGTTGGAACAAGAATAAATGAGTACACAAGAGAAGCAATAAAAAATCCTAAAACGAATTTTGGAAACTTCTTCCATAGGACCCAGTATGATACACCGTTTCCTTCAGAATCCTTTTCAACCATTCTGTACCAATAAAATGCGATAGCAAGACAAACAAAACCTAGAATAAATACAAAGTTAAAAAGAGAAAAAAGAAAGAATTATATCGCTCCAAGTACTTGCCTATAATTGCGTTTTGTACCATCTTTACAACGCTAGCAACCTCTTCACATATTGCACTTACAATTGCTCCTGCGGCAACAACTGCAGCGGTTTCTAGACAATCACGTGAGAAAACGAAATAAAAAATATTTTAAAGTGAATTACAACTTACCGTTTATAGATCCTCCGAACCAAGCTCCAGCAACATAGTGATCCATACCAGAGTAGATGACCAAGTACGGTAATGATACCATAAAAATTGTTGTAAAGAAACTTATCACGCCAATGGCAATAGCAAGCTTAATACAAGTTGTTAGAATAAAAACAAAAAAAAAGAGAACGCAAAGCAAAACTTACGTCAGCTGCATTTCCACCAACACTTGCTGAAGCTGCGGCTGCTGCAGATGCGCCACAAACGCAAGTACCAGTAGACAGAGTAATAGCAAGCTTCTTGTTAGCCATCTTGAGTATTTTTGTTCCGAAGAGGTACATGCTTATTAAAGCAACTATTGGATAACACTTAGTGATTCTGCGCCAACTTTTTGTAAACTTACCAGGTGTAACGCAAAACGCAACAATAATTCCCGGTGCTCCCAGGTTGATAACAGTCTGTACTTTAATTGCGAGTAGTACAAGGCCAATCTTCAAAAAATATTCTGGTCTGTTAGGTTTTAAAAGCCATTCGTTTGGTATCTTCAATAAATCCGTAATGTTTACAATAGCTATACCGAAAACAATAGCCTAATAAAAACCTATGTAAGTACATTCATAAAATTGATCATGTAAGCACCCAAAACGCGTATCCAAGACCATACCTAAAAGAATTTAATTAAGAGATATTTTACTTTAAATTTCGTCTCGGTCACGTTCATGCACGTGAATGTAACCGACATTTTATAGTACGCACGTTGAAAAGTCTTCTTGTTTTCCCAAGAATAATGCAAGGAAACCAAATAAGTGTACAACAACATCTTATAGGCGTCAAACAAAATAAGTTGTTCAGTCTTTACGGTAGTTGGTAAAATTTTTCAAAAAGGATACATGATAATGAGAGCGCTTTGAACTCTCTGCCATGAATGAACATGCCAGAAAATGCGTTTATGATAAACATGACAGCAGAATTAAGTAAAATACCAACCCAAACGTCATCCGTATCAGCTCTTGTTGTCTTGTCTATTGCAATAAAAGCCACCTAAAAAAATTAAACACTGACAGCAAGAAAAAGGCCACAAAACGGGTATAGTTTAAAAAAGGAAATGTCATGCTTCTAGGCAGTACAAAAAAAAAACCTAATGAAGCCTTATCTAGTGGCATGTACTGCCCAAAATAGCATAAACCAAAACACTCCGAACATTTTTGATTTTCGAACAATACAAGAAAAAAGTCCTCAAACTATTCTACCTTGGGCTCTTTCCAGGGCCACTTTTGCGGTATGAACGCTGTAAGTGGCCTGTTGTCAGATGTGAAGACCACAATCAATATTAAGGATATGATAGTCAAAAAACCTAAGGACGCGTTAGCTTCATCAACCATTAGGTCTTGGATGTACCTAGCCACACAGAGAACCAATCCTCTGTTATTTTCGGGCCTGCTTGATCCCATATGTAACCCAGCGTTATCTAACGAACCAGTTACACTAATAGAAGTAGTTTTGTAAAGAAGAAAAGTTGACATTACTTTTGGCTTTTCTTTGTATTGTTTTCCGTATGCGCTGGTGTCTGAACCGTCTGTTACAAGCATTGTACTTTCTGCCGTCGAAAGCGGTGTGGCTTCATCATTTTGAAGAGAAGTACCGCCGTAAGACATTATGGAGTATTTGTAGAACGAAGTATTATGTTTGTTAGTTCACCCGCACGTGATGTTTGTACTTGCCTCGCTTAATTCGTTAAGTCATTTCCACAGGCAGTACCTTTGTGGTACAACAAACGGCGCATTCGAAACAAACACTAATGAGCCTTGTAAAAAAGCAAGATACTTAATCTTTGTTTTATGTATCACGAGCAATCACTTGTGCTAACTTTTTTTTATTTACGCATTTTTTCCCTTAGCAGTCTTCTTTAAACTCAACCCAAACTGGTTTGTTCACATCTTTTCCAGATTCATATAGAGCGTCGAGTACTTTTGTAATACGCTCAGCCATGTGCACGTATGTCTTTCCAGCATCAGGGTTTGTCTTCATTTCTTTAACGACTTTGGCAAAATTGTCTATCATATTGACTTGACCATAGCCAGGTTTCCCTTTTCCTGAAACAACCTCTACTTCGGCCTCTCTTGGAGGTGCATGATACTCTATTCCAGAATTAAGTTACGTAGATTACCAGATAGAAAACAACTTACTCGTGTATTGCCATTTGTCTGGTACGCTACCCTCACCTTCTGGCCAAGGGAAGCAAAATGATCCATGCCAAGGCAAGTAAACATCATCACAAATAATCCTACCTTTCTTTCCGACTACTTCAACAGACTGACGGACTGTACCAGCAAGGAATCCTACAGTAGAAATAAGAACAGAAACTTATACCTCTTTGTTGGCATACCGAAATCGAAATTAGCACGACATTCGTCTTCAAAAACAATCATTCCACTGCCAGCATAGATAACACCAAGTTCCTGGTAACAACGTTAATACCTTGATTTATAAAATTGTATAGATTTCT
>JALMLS010000237.1:0-103303 GCA_038496445.1 Trichosphaerium sp. ATCC 40318
GATTGCAGCGTTATGATGATCTAAATTCAAGGTGCGGTATTTCAGAGCCAATAGACTTTAGAAATTGAAACTGATAATAAATTAGGTCACACATGTTATGAATAGATACAGTAGACATACTTTTACTGGGTTTCTCATTTTTTTCCGGAATGGACTACCACGTACTGAGATAGCAACAATAGAACCTTCGGGTGCCTCATCAATAATAGCCGTCATTTCCTTTGTAATCTGAGCTAGTGCTTTATTTGGGACGGTAATGAGACTATGACTCTAAAACACTGTGACTGAGCAATAGAACAATAGTATCGTACAACAACAAATGTTTCAGAATCATAGACTACAACATTCCATCCGTATTTTCCAACTGATTTCTGTTTTCCTGAAGTAAATGTAGCTTTATCACCACTCAGAGCTCCCGCTGAAGCCACAACAATTTCATTCTTGCAAACTAAACATGATGGTAGAACAGCTAATGCAAGTATGTTCACGTGATGTAGGTACCTTTTGGTTTGTTTTGTTGAATTAGCTTTCTGGCTTTAACGCTTTTAGGTTTTTTGATAGCTTTAACTGTATCTTGATTCCGTGTAAACATTGAACCACCTGTAGGCTGTAAAGTATTTTTAAGCCTTAAAGCCGATACTTTTTTATTGTCGGCTTCTTCGGTTGTATCTTCGCTAAGATTATTCTACTAAGCGTTATCACGTGCTCGTACAGTACAACAGGAATAAGAAACTCAAATATTTATAATAAATAAATAGATACGCACTAAGAATGTCCAGTATCCATACAATAGCACTGAAAGAAGAAGCAAGCAAACTATATTTGTTTTTGTACATATTTTTACCCCCTTCCTCTTCTTTCGCTTAGATACTACAAATACTTGCTGATGAGGGGTAGAAAACTCCCATGAACGCTTTAGATTCCTCCTCATTCTGGCCGGAGATTAGGAACAATCACGTGTAGGAGGTTGCTTTTTTTAGTCCATTCGTTTCAAACCTTGATATTTCTGGGTGAAAAACCTTCATTGAAACTCGAGTGTTGCATTCAAAACGACGTTGACGTACCGTACCATGATGCGAAGCTCTATATTACTCGTTGACTACCCAGGTCCTCAATACCACGCAAGCGTATTCTACCAAATACAAGTTTGCTCTTATAATACTATTATTTTAAACGGCCCTGGGTTCAAAGGAGCAGCGGGAGATGATAAATGGATAAAAGTTTACAACACTCCAAGTTTTGATGTCCAATCTCGCATACAGTTTGTAAATGATAACTGGACAAAGTTATTCGGTTTTGAGTTTGTACACGTATGTTCAGCATCAAAAGAGTTCTTAGAAGGTGTAAAGCATCGAAGTATTTGTAATACACGTATTCTTGGCTTGGCAGATCCCATCAGACCAACATACGAAAGCTATCATGTTGATGTATTCGAAACAGTTACATTCAACAATAAACAATACAACCTTTGTCTACGTAAGATACCAAGACGCACTAACAGAAAGTATCCTTTCATGTGGACAAACAGTTCAAGAGTAGATCCTTGTCCTATATGTTTACCTCAAGAGAAAGTTATCTGTACTTCAATTGCAAGTTTACTTGAGCACATGGAAGCAAGACATGGAGGTCCAAAGAAAAAGAAAGAAAAAAAAACTTGTGTTGTTTGTTGGGAACAACATAAGCCCCATTTGTACATGTCCATGTGCAAGGTAAAAAATAGCCATGCTAGATTCAATTATTCAAGGGGAACTCACAATGGATGCGATGAATGTAGGGTAACGTGTTACACAACAAAGGAGCTTATTCAACACTTGAGAGGAAAAAGACACAAGTTATTAGTGAGCAGAAAGAAACGTTATTTGCGTAAAATCAGGAATTCTGTTGTATTGACTGAACATTGGACTGTATTACGTATATTGTTTATTGGTTATTACGAAGAGAGTTCTAATTTTGGAGTGTTACCAAGGGAGATTTTCGACATTATTTTTGACCTTGTGATTGAGTCTAGTATATACCAAAGAGTAAAAGCTCAAAGTTGCGCTATACCTCTTTCAGGTGTCGTCACATACCTATACTAACAAAATAAACAGCAAAATTAGTATAAATAAAACCTTGATCAAAATAAGTACATGAACAGGTTATTCTAGCCTAAACGTACTTTGTTTTTAAGCTAAGTATTTGAACTCCCATTAGCTTTTAAACTTCCACGTGACTGCCGTCACTACATTCTCCCACTAACCTTAGGCAGCAGCCAGTATGCTATGACAATCTTGGCACATGATAAAGTCAGCCTTGAGCACTAAATCACGTCCAGGACGCGAATAGCGGACGTATACCACACCACGATAAAAACTAGAAACGAGGTATAATGTGTCGAATCGTTCATGCGTATTCATTAAATTCACGTGAATCACACATTGATTACCAACTCAAAAAACCCGTCTTCGCTCTTACATTGAACAGCAAAGAAAAACTTCTCTATAACTATATTTAACAAAGGATCTTAGGTTCGAGTCTTATAGAGTTGAGTTGGTAACAAGAATGAGTCCGTTTGGTGAATAAAAGCAGAATTTTTTGGCATGAAAAGTCCATCTTTCTAAAATCAAACTAAACCAACCATTTAAACCATGCACCTTCTTATCATTGCTACTTGCTTAATAGTATCAACAGTATTCGCTTCAACATTTGATGGATGTTCCTGTCTGCCTCAGAGTGAAGAAGAAATCTATTGTTCATCATCAGCAGTCCTTACCGTGGGTATTGTTCATGAGTATCCTTCAACAGCATCACAACGTATTTTCTTGGCTTCTATACAAGAAGTACATAAATATCCTGCTGGAGCACCTCCATTCAACTTGATTACAATAACAACAGGGTAAACGTAAACTAAATACTATGCTATTCTAACACCCTCAAGGATTGACTCAGCATCTTGTGGCGTAGACTTTGAAGTAGGATCAACTAGCACTGGCTTCAAGGTACTCACTTGTTTGCTTATGTACGCCAGTTAGCTGACTTCGTTTAGAAATACCTCATCCCAGGAACCGTTATACCAACTACAACACTATTAGATAATGTTCACGTGTCAAGTTGTACTATGGAAGGCTTCTGTAACGTTCCAGATCCAAGCCAAATCGATTGTGCAAATCCAACACCTTTGCCTGACCCAAGTCAATGTGTTTTCTGCCCAACGTCTACTCCACAATGTACAGGATGTTCGCATTGCGAAATTACACCTCAGCTATGCACAGAATGTCCTACGGCTCAATGTTGCGATAATATCAGATGTCAAGCTGCGCGTGAATGCACTGAAGGATGTGTTCAAGCTGGCTGCTGTGGAGGTTTTTGTGTACCACAATAGTGTAGTAGTAAACACCCCCGTTTAGCATTTTTTGGTATTATGGTTGTTTAGAATTGTTACATTGAGATTAAACTGTTTTGTACTTTTTTTATTATTAGAAGTTTTTTAGTCATTATCTATTGCATCCATAGTAGTACTGTAAACACCAAGTATTCCAAGGAATATTGAAAATATCAAAAGTATAAGCACAGGAATCTTTTTCCCGTAAGGACGTAAAAAGTACTTTAGATTTGCTCTGTTTAGTGGCCTGCAAAAAGTACGTTAATGTCAGTGTTTCAGACAGTTTAAACGTACAATCGTTCTTTCTGTGTGCTTTTTGAATTGACCAGTGACGTGCTTTCATCTTCCTGTGGAGTACTTGTCATTTTCTACATGATCAAAAGTTTAAGTAGCTGTTTTTGTTTTGGATGACTTAACAAAACACTTGAAAGCACAAAAGGTCAAGAACTACTTCTCTGAAATGCGTACCTCTGTAAAATCATCAGTTGCTTTTGCAGTCAAAAGCAAGTAAAAACAACATGGGAAAATAAGGACAATCAGAGCACCTCCCTAGTATTTTCAGTCAGTGTTTTTTTTTTGGAACTCTGTTTTGAGATGTTTTACCGTTGCGCCTGTGTATGCGAATACAATCTCGATACCAGGTAATAGAATAGCTAGAATATACGAAGAACTGATTACAAGCGCTGTAAATCCAAAAATTCGAATGTGTGTGATTGGTTGGTAGTTCCAGAAAATAAGCCTATCAAGTGCGTTCCTAGTACAAAAATTAAAAACGACATCGCTTTTTTTTGCGATCATGTACCTCAGTGGATAACACAATATTGGATAAGAGAACATAATAATAAGAGAGTATCCAATTTTTATAATATCAAATAATAAATCTCCCTCAAAGTCGTTCAAGATGTTACCTAGCTCAAGTTAAAAAAAACACCAGAAGAATACGACACTAAAATTCGAACTCACCAGTAATTTCGCTTCCGAAGTTCAAGTAACCAAATATAGCCACTGTAAAGTACGTTGTAAAACAAATACCAACTGCTGAGAAAACCTAAATTATCACGTGATAAGCGTGTCAACGCACTAAAGAGAAAAGTTTTTTTTTCAAAACAGTTAAATATGCGTACTGCAACTTGTATTGTTTTCGTCCCTGAGTCACGCATCTCGTTCCAAATTGGAAAGATATTTGGATGAAACGTGAATGCGAATATTATAATAGGTGGCGTTTGGAACGTTTGGATGTCAAACTTGGCCAAAATGATGTCCTGTGTGTCTAAACCACTTGCTATTTTTTGTGATCCACGGATTACTACGCCAACTAAGAAGAACACTATACATCCCACAGCAACCTAACATATGCATAAGTAAAGTGTACAGCCTCTTGTATTCGTACAATTGAAGTAAACCGGAGCGAGTGTATATGTTTCAAATTACAAAGAGGGAATAACACAAAAATGCAAACCATCGCTTGTACAAGTCTAAGAACAAGTCAGCAAACTCTTTTCAATAATACGGGCTGAAACCGTACTCTTTTGGTAGATAAAGTCCAGGCCATGCCAGTAATGGTGTAACCAAATCACCTAAGGAACGTCATCATAAAACAAAGCACGTGCTTTGCTTTTAACTAGCATAAAAATACTGAGCGTACCCAAAATACCAATGTAACCTATCATTGTTCCAAAAAGAAAGAGTACCAAAGTTAGGTCAACCTGTTATAATAGCGATTAATGGAAGACAAGTATTACTGGCGTATGCATACAATTATAGGTCCTGCGACACCAAAAGCAGTGCGGCTCAAAGCTTTGTAAGATTTTCCTGAGTAATACGTAAGATATACCGTTTTATTACCAAAAGGCCGCTTCAAAATGATTTCTAAAAGAGCCAAAGAAAGGAATGACATTTTGAGTCTTCACGGTACTTTTCTCAATTTACAGAAACTTCTGTACGCTATAAAACAATCGTACCTCCGCTCACAGGTGGTACAGAGAGTGAAGTTAATAGACTTGAGCTATAACTGACCAAAGCAGCGCCAATCACTAGTAAAGCAACGCCAAGTACAACCCCTGATGAAAAACGTTTGGTTAGCACGTGATTTTACAAAAAAAAAAGACAGCTAACCTGTAACCCCAAATGTAAATGGAAGTGCTAAAATACCGCCACCAATGATCGTATTGGTGAGATTAAATATGGCAGATATGATACCAGCGCCAGGTGACTCTAGAATCTCTGGATCCTCCTCAGCCGCATTGTTTGTACTATCACTGCTTGTTCTGGATCTGGACATGCTTGGAGAGTCCTGATCAGTTGAAGTGGTAACTTGAATAGCCGTTGGTGGCGCAGAAGCCATGATTTTTTTAATTCGTCACAATTGCAACTTAACCGGACATATTATTAAGCGAACCTTGCTGTAACCAACTCCTATCTCAAAACAACATCGCTAAAACTATGAGCTTCCCTGGCGTCTCAGTTAAGCAAGCAATCACATACTACCTCAAAGCCCACACAAAGAAATTCGTTGGAATTAACAAAAAACAAAATGAAACATTCGTAAAACAACTTGAAAGTTTCTTAAACGTGACGAACACATGTTTACTAGAACAACTTGACAATCTTCTTTTTGAATACACCGAATCCATAGAAAATAAAACAAGCCAGAATGTGATGCAACCCTTGGAGCTTAAGGAGCAGAAAATCAAACAAACAAGAGTGCGTTTGAATAAATGAAGTTAGTGACTAAACAAACAGTTAGAGTCAAGCTTGTATAATCAACTATGCCTGATCAAATGGAATGTGCTGACAACGGTTCCTCGATGGAGATTCAACACATATTCAAGGACAACTAAACATTCAAACAAATCAAGAAGTGCTTGTTTGAATATGTAATGCAAGCCAGATACCTAGACTTATTAGTGACTAAGATTCCCCTAAACGAAGCAGACAACTATGCACAGTGTTACAAATGTGCTTGAATTTCCACCAGAGGTTATTGCGAATATTCTACATCATACAGAAGCAAAAACAAGATTCGCAATTGCTCAATCATGTAGTTTGATGGCTGATGTCATGCACGATGTTGTTGGATATGAGGATGTTTATATCAAGCGTGTTCCTGACATTCTTAAGATAAGACAGTACAAGGGGATAATGAATAACAGTAGAGTCGTACTTAAAACAAAGGAAAACCATACTTTGTTTTCATTGTTATCTGGGTGTCGCGTAATTGATGCATCTGTAAGTACTATTCGCATTACAGATGACGATCTAGAAGAGCTTGCAGGTGTCCATTGTATTGATCTTCATGCTTGTAGCAATGTTACCGACAGAGGTATAGTTGCATTAAAAGGTGTTCATGCCATAAACCTAGAAGACACTCATGTGACAGATGCAGGTATTAAACAACTCGCTGGTGTTCATACTATTCACCTTCGCGAAACAATTATAGATGACGGTGTAATAGCACTTGCAGGTGTTCATAATATAGACCTTACGCTCACTTCAGTGTCAGATGAAGGTGTCAAAGCTCTTGCAGGCGTACATACCATTCACCTTGATGGTACTTCAGTGACTGATGAGGGTATCAAAGCGCTAGCAGGCGTTCATAGTATTGATCTTGCTGATACATTGGCAACAGATGAAGCTCTCATAGCATTAAAAGGTGTACATGCGATCAATCTCTTTGGCACTAAAGTAACAGATACAGGCATAAAGGCGTTAGCAGGTGTTCATACAATTAGCCTTGATGGTGTTTCAGTGACTGATGAAGGTATTAAAGCACTTGCTGGGGTTCATACCATTCACCTTGAGGATGCAATGGAGGTTACTGATGAAGGCATCAAATCTCTTGCAGGGGTACATATGATCGCCCTTGGTGGCACTAAAGTGACAGATGAAGGTGTCAAAGCGCTTGCAGGCGTTCATACCATCGGTCTTACCAATACATTAGTGACAAATGCTGGTATCAAAGCATTAAAGGGAATCCATGTGATTGATGTTCATGGCACTGAAGTTACAGATGAAGGCATAATAGCTATTTATGGCGTTCAATCTGCTCATAATATTGGTATTGAGGGTTGCTCAGTACCAAATAGCATAGAGGGACCACAATATGTTAAAGTGGCAAGATTCGAACAATATGAGATGCCAATTGATTATTGGTTTGATACTTTTTGGAGGCGTATAAAACCAACAAAACAGTATATTTTAAGGCCTTTAAATCCAGTCAGTAACTTGTAACACACTGCAGCATAGGCATTACCGCCTTCCATATTCATACGACTAATAGACGTTAGATTAATACTTTGGCTCTAACTAGCCAGGCGTTGTAAAATCCAATTTAATAGTTGTTAGGTAACTTTTGCATAACTATCCTGGCCGCGAAGTTTGATTGTAAGCACCACGTGATAGTGGGGCAGCACATTTTTTACAATTTGTACAATTTGCCGATTGCCTAAAATTAGAGAATTTGCGTGAAAATACATAAAATTACCTTGTATATAAAAAATAAATTGGCAGAACTGGCAATACCTTTTCTCACCACTGTATTAACGAAATAAGTTATTACTTCACAGTACTCTATAGTATACCTCATTTTATTGTTACGCTAGCATACGCTAAAGTGTACATACCAAACGGCTGCAATGCCAAAAGTAGTTAATAACTTACGTGAAACGTTCAAGCTCAGATAAAATTGTCCTCAGGTTAAGCTACTTGATTCAACTTGTACCCTAAACGTCAACCACGACATAATAACGCTACTTACAAGGGCATACTTCAGTTACGTAATTTCCCGCCACTGACGTACAGTTAAGCCACTTATTTTTTTCTCTTCACAACCGCCACTAACGTATACCTAACGCATCTAACACAAACAATATGGCTACAATAACCGGTGTACGTTAATTGATTAAACACTCATTTCAACAAGATTGCTCAATAACGCTCCTACAGAATCAAAACGTAGTCATTCAAGCGTTTTCTAGTCCTGGACCTTCTGGTAGCTCTGGACCACTTACAGATATAACAAATACTCCAAGAACGCCCCTTGGGACTTCAAAGGGTGTTAAAGTGGACCTCGCTCTCGTACGCACTTTTCTACAGTAGCGGTTAATCAGATACATTTAATCTACTGTTTCTGGGACTACTTGAGCGTTTTAAGCTTTAGTACGCGTAACCGACACTTGGCTGACGGTTTTATAGGATGACGATGTTGGAAGCTTCTTCGCTGAGAACTGGACGCCACAATACGGCGATGACGTGCGTACCAAGAGCATTTAACACATTCCTAAATCCGGACAAAATCTAATAATCGTACCAGAGTCTATCAGAGGAAATTGCGTCTACTGACAAGAAACTATACACGCAGGAGCAACTGGACGAACAAGTACAAAAGGTAAGAAAAATCGAAATAAGCACAAAATCATCAAAGCTGCTTTGTAGAGCATCTATTTACGTTAAAAACAGGCTATCAGTGATGCCAAGGCTCAATATAAATATACTCAAGAAGACCTTGATAAAGCAGTTACCGCAGCGCGAGATGCAGCACTTGAACAGGTAAGAGAGAGGGTTACATTTTTTGTTTCTTTTTTATTTCTTCGACTTTTGGGCTTTTTCTTTATTTCTCGCGTATTGTTGCTCATTATTTATGTTTGCTAGGCTGCACTTATTGCTAATGAAGCGGAAAAAATGGAAAAAGCGTACCAACAAGCGAATGAAGAGAAAGCGCAGTTGACATCGATGTTGTCCGAGTATGAGGCCGTTTTATCGAATGTAATGGGTACGTCTTTCTTTATTTTGTGCTACACCACCATGCGATACAGCTGTAATATTTAGTTGCCCTGAAGCTACTTTTGCGCCAACGCTAAACTTTTTCTTTCTTGGAATATTCTTTTTTTTTCTCTATTTTTTCGTGTTCATTGTTTGAATTGTGAGCGTTTTTGATGAGTATTATTTGCTAGTATCCATGATATAAATATATTCTCGCTTAATCTCACTCAATTGAAGCCACAGAGTTTTATTTTATCTTTTTCCGATCAAACGACTGATTCGGTGTATTAATTTGTTTGTTTAGCAAACAATGACTCAAAGGCTTCTTCCGTAAATGCCGTATACGCTCAGAAAGTAACAAATCTTCAGCTCGAGAATGCTAAACTGAAGCAAGAACATGAAGAAATTGAGAATAGCTTCAAACAACTACACCAACGTTATGAACAAATGAAGCAAATTAACCATAATTTTACAAAGGTATAAATTTCTTTGTTCATTGTCACCTTGTTTCTGAAGTACCTCTCTAACACATACCTCTCTAGAACGAAACAGTGCTTAAACAAACATTATCAAAGACACAGAATGACCTTATGTCATCTGAAGCTCAATTCCAAACGTTGAAGCAGCATGCCGAAGAAAAACTTCGTGATGCTTCCCGCCAAATTTCAGAAGCTCATTGGCAAAAAGAACATGTTAGAGCATTACTTACAGGTCGATTAAATCACTTGAAAGCAAGAGTCCGTGTCTCAGAGAATGAATTAAAAGGACAGAAGGAACATAACAAGATGTTGGAAAAGATGTTTTCGAATGTATTTAAAGGAGGAGAAGGCAAAAGTGAAGAGAACGTCAAGAGCTCTTGAAAAGTTACAAAAAAAAAAAAGAAGAAAAAAAACCGAAAAAAATTTTGATTGCATGTGGTGGGTATACAAGATGGGTTTTTTGATGAAGTTTCTCTGGTTTCCGTCTTTGAAATTATTATCATCCAGGACCATAGATAGCGGATTAAAAAAAAACTGATTATCCGTCACCACACGCTTGAACTTTTTTTTTCTTGTAATTTTAGCCCAAACTACCGTTTGTTCCATAACATCCGCTTTGGCTCTCCTGTATATGTACATAAGTAAAAATTAGAAATTAGTTAGTCTACTAGTACTGTTTCTTAGAGTAAAGAGCAAATTGTGAATGAAAAAAAAAGACCTTGTTGCTGTAGATACATGTACCCTAATGTAAAGTTGTGTCAGTTATATGTCCATTATACTGCAAAATATAATCTATTGGTTGACGGATCTCTTCAATTGTTACAGGCAGGTTGTGAGTTGCGACCAGTTAAGTGAACCGCGAGCTGAATTTTGTTGTTTTAGCAAAATCTCTGCTTTAATTTGAATGTATCGGGTATTCATTAATAAGCTTGCTGTGTATTGGTACACCAGTGATAATTTACAACATTACTATAACTACCCGAGATGGAACGCCAACCACACTTCACAACACGATTTGTTTTGCAATCTTTTTTTTTAGGGATGCAAGTTTGGCTCGATTCGTTGAATCTTCCCGTTTTGGAAGCTTTAGTCACCGGAAACCAACAACATGCACGCTGCATCTCTATTTTTTGTTTCTTCTTGTTTGGTCGTATTAACTTACGGGTTTTCTACCAGCGCGATCTCGATATGTCCAGCTACAACCACAAATATATGTGCAGTTATGTGTAAAAACGCGTAAGTTGACATAAACCCGCCTTGTAGAGGCCTTGTTTAATACTTTTCTGCTAATACGCTCTTTAGACCTTCACAGAACCTCGGCGGCTCTCTAACTATCAGTGGTATAATAGGAGAGTACTATATTCCTGGACAGAAATACGTCTTTGGTGTATTTGCAAATGCAGAACTACCTTACGTTGTACGCACATTTTAGGACTCCATTTACATTAAAACGCTGTTTAGGGAGTAGTTGCATCATTTTATACTGGTGAGGTTGGCCAAGGAACGATAGCAGGTACTATCAAGTCTGGCACCCGCGAGCTTTCATCTGCATCGTCTGGATTTTCTACGAAACGATGCAGAGGCTCTATCCGTCATACCAATGGTAGTACTAAGGCTGGCATACAGTCATTCTATTGGACAGCTCCTCCTGTGGGAACTGGTACTGTAACTCTCGGTGTACGCTAACGTTAACACTAAGCTTACCAAAACTCCTCGCTTTGAGGGTCAGCTTTATTTTCTGTACTTCTAAGATCTTGTGACGTTGTTCTTACAGTTTTTAACAGGCTTGGATCGTTGCATCAAGAAATTCTTCTGGTTGCGTTTGGACTAAAATCGAAAGAGTATACAAGGAACTTCCAAGATATAAAAGTCCTTGCAATGACCCTAAGAGTCTCCCTATGTCTTTTAATAAGTTCATGTTCAATATTGATACTATTGAGACGGCTGTTAAAAGCGGAAGCTACAGAGTACAAGAAGGAGATTTACACGATATTGTAAAGTACCTTAAAGAAGCAAAAACAATTGCAGTTTCTGGAGCTAAAATGTCTCAACGCGCTGCCCACAAGCTCTACAGAAAAGCAGTACAGTGTAAAGCTGTTGTGAGCAGATGGCATAAGGCTATTGTTGATGGAGAAGAGAGCGACAACCACATTTCAAGAGAGGAATATGGCCATCATGCAAAAGTATTCGGTAGAGTATGTGATACACTTGATGCTGATTTGGATACCTTCATGGAAGGGTTAGACTGGAACAAAGGGTTTCTGAAGAACATGGAAGAAGCCAAGAATGGTGTTGTTAACGTTATCACTTCTTTTGCTGTCGCAAATGATAAATCCGCTAAAAACTTTTGGCACTTTGTTCTTGAACAAATTCTTCAAAATATGCCTTTTGAAACTGCCACTTGTCATAAAACGGACATCTACGGCCTCTTTGACTTAGATGATGATACATTAGACGCACTATATGAAGATTTAGAAAGCACAGTCGAAGAACTTGTTGATTACAAAGTAGATCTTTTAACAAACACAAAAATGTTGTTTATGTATGCAAAGTATTTGCAATTTATGCAGTAAAAGGCTTTACAAGCAAGAATAAACTATAGTTTATGCCCCTACAACATTACACGGTAGTCCTACATAGCTTTTTAGGAATCTTAAGTACAAACAAATTCTACAAAGTTACACGTGCTTCACACGTGCTAATACAACTTACTGTAGGAAGTGATCTTGACCGCCTTTTGGCGTAGACTTGCTCTCACAACAACAGAAGAATTTCGTTAAACAGCAAAGGTCGTTCAGTGCAACGCGTACAATAAAGGTGTGGTTAGACAATTCACAATACTTACAACAGAAATGATAAAAAATGAGCCTTTATTATTATTACTTAGGTGGGATGATATTAGAGCATATCTTAATCTTGGGCAGAAATGCAAACTTTTCCTTTATGGATATTTTAAATATACTAGTATCTGACACAACAGCAAACTCATTGCTATGTTTTCCTTTAGTAAACTGGTACTTTGTATTACCATCATAAGCAACAAAGTACTCATATCCATTCTCTTCATGTGTCTCAATATTAACAGTATCGAGAGTGAAGTAAACCATGAATGTCTTAAAAACACTCTCAACAAACTACAAAAAAAGTTATAAAACTATAGATACCACAAGCACGTGCATTTTTCGGAACGGTGCAGTCCCATAGGTTCACTTTTAGGCACCCATCTCTGTCTGTATACCAAGAAGATTGTTGTGGTACTCCAAGTCCACACGTAAAAGTAATCATACGTGTTGTACGAGGCTCATTTTTAGGTGCGAAATATTGAAGTTGCTGCTTTTCAGCATCACGAAATACAATAAAGTCTGGTACAATAGCACCTATAGTACCATCTGTAGTATTACCAGTAAAGTTCATGTTTACAACGAGCTTAGATTTAAAACTTGGCGGTGGAACTTCACCGTTAAAAGTGTATTGCTACAAGTTGTTTTTAGCTGTTTTCACAATAAAATTAAAAAACCAATATGCCGTACCGGAATAAACGAGTATTTCCTGAAAGGATATAATCTTCTTGGCTCACACAAGTACTTTGCAACATCATTATGATTAAACCCACTAGGATCAGCATTAACAGCTTCATTGCGAATAATTGCAGCCGCTTTAGCGGCACATGAAAACAAAGCTAGAACGACAATAAGACCTTTATGAAAAACAGAAAAAAAATCGACGCACGTGCTGGCATTTTGTATGATACTGCATGACATCTTGCAAAGAAGGTTTGTGCTAAACCAGAAACTGTTATCTCCTTTCCATCAGATATCAATATCTCCTTTGCTTCCTGTAACTTATACACAGAAGTATGGAAACAAACAGACTCCATTGGGCCACTAATCTGGCAGTATTCTCCAGAGTATTGTGGCAAAGAACAGCCTCTTGCGCAAGTTCCATTCGCATTGCATTGGTTACCTCCGTTGTATGCACAGGTTTCAGGACATGGAAGGTCAGTGCCAACATGAATTGAACTTTTCGTGGATATTTTCGATTTTGCGGTTGGTAGGTTTGTAAGACATTTACCGTCTTGAGTACATAGTGTCATATTGTTCCTTCGTAGCGGGCAGTGTTCAGGACAATCTTTTGAACATTTTTTACCGTAGAGTTTGTTGAAGTAGCATCCCTTGCATACGCCGCTCATGTCGCAATCAGGAAACGCGCCAGTGTATTGGCACGTTGCTGGGCAACGGTTCTCACATTTTTTTCCATACAGACCTTTGGTGTTAGCGCTGTACGGTTATTAAACATAATCACGTACCTGGAGTACACTTGGCACATGTATTGTCGGTTAAGCACTTGAGACACTTTCCAAGACCGCATTTTGATTTATTTGTGCATACACCGGTGTATTGATTACATTCAATACAGTTCTGAGCGTCTTTGCATTTAAACTCGCAATTTTGGCCATAGAAGCCATAATCGCATTCAATACAATTATCTTAAAGCGTCAGATGTCTTGCACGTATGTATTCTGTACCTTGAACAGGGCATTTTCCTACTCTGCAATTATCGCAGTCCCACTGGGCCGATACAGCTAGTACTACCACGGTTAACGTGAATAACGAACTCCACATAGATAGTTCTTTTCTAGAACAAAGGTACTTTTCTCCTGGTGCTAAGTCATGGTGAGTTTAAGTTTAAACTACGGATTAACATAGTGCTAGAATCCAAGAAATGAATTCCAAACTAGTATTCACACCAGGTAATTTTAAATACCTTGGTAACACTGAACGAATTTAGGAAATGTCAAGATAATTCTGAGAAAAAAGTAAAACTGTTTGGACATTTCTGATTTTTTCAATCAGTCAACTGACAATAACCGAGCTAGTTTCCTAATATTATCATACTTTGAAGTAAAAACCGTGGACCACTATCAATGCACACGTGTCTACATAGTCGCACTTGGTATTTGGCTAAGATTTTTCATAATTTTCAAGCGTTACAATGACAACACCAGTAGAATCAAAGACCCTACGCAAGGGAATAACTTTTACGTCAACCTGGAAGGATGATAAGATATCGTCGCTTGATCATACAGGAGATTACATGTGGGGCCGCAAAGGGCGGTATACATCAAGCTTTTTCCTTCTTGTAGCGGTAATAGCAAATAACGTTCGCGGAAAAACCTTTACCGAAGCTCTACGCTCAATCGTACGCTGCTCACTTCAAGGAACTTCATACCAATGTTTCGCTTGTGTGTACGCTTATTGGCGTTTCTAGGAACGGTTGACATCAACCATGTTGATGAAACCCTCTGCAGAAGTCCCTGAATGGCACGTGATAACTAAGCAGTTACTTGAGGATGTTCGCATGCATCTAAAAAACGATGAACCAGCAAACGAAACTGAAAAGTCTATCGTAATTAATGAGTTGGCTTTGAGGTTCATGGACGTCCAAGTACATCTTCCTTTAGCTTTTTTTGAGACTGAGAATGTATGTACTGAATCAGAAGTAAACCAACAAAAGCAAGCACTCGGGATGTTGGCTAGTTTAGAAGAAAAACTTAAAAACACATACTAACACATACATCTAAAATGTTAATGATTTTATTTTGTTCTAAGTATCACATGTGCCACGCGACTAGCGAAGGTCAATTGGCATTGCCACTAATAAACTGTGTTTATCTCATATATTCTATGTTTTGTATAGAAGAGGAAGTGATACATATATGCTTTAGTCTTTCAATGGAACTTCATATTGTTTTCCGTTCATCATGAAACAATGTTTAATTATAGTTCCATCTTGTCCCCACTGTGTGAAAAGCTCAGATAGCTGACCATTAAATAGTGTACAATCTATTTTTATCTGTCCATTACTGTACCACTCTTTGTACTTGCCATTGGATATATTATTTACCTTTGTGCATTTCATTTTCATTTGACCATTTCTATGGTACTCCTTGCACTCTCCATTGGTCTTTTTGTTTACCTTTAATTCCTCTTTTGATAGAACGCCATTATCATACCAACTTCTATACAAACCATCTTCCATACCATCAACCATTTCAGTTTGAACAGAGAGTGTTCCATTTTTATGCCATAATCTCATTGTGCCATTTAATCCACCATTAGCAACTGTAAACTCTCTTTCTAGAACTCCATTATCATACCATGTTCTACATAACCCCGTGACAACACCATTGATAGTTGTACCTTTGGATTCTAGTTTTCCGTTTGGATGAAAAGAAGACAAATTCCCAGAAGGATATATACTACGTCTCATAACAACACCTGTTTTATACCAAGATATCCATTCTCCTTTACGTTCCAGACTCTCATCAAAATGTGTGTTTATTGCTGCTTTCTTTGATAGGGTGTGGAACTTTGTAAAAGCAGATGAGTTGAAAGTACAAATATACTGTTGAAGTTCATGTGGTAAGTCAAGAAGACTGTATGATGCAGTCTGTTCTGTACAAAGAACTAATTTTTTACCTGCGATCATCAACTTGTTCCTTTGCATAGTATAGTTCTCCTAATACGTTAAAAGAAGCAAGTTTCTTCTTATGAGAGCCAAACGTCAATAAAATCGATTAGCGTAGATCTAACAATTAGGTTAGGAGTAGAGTAAGCAATAGGAAGTGTAATGAAATATTTATTTGAGGGTTTTAATCCAGTTGACCACACTTTCGTCCATAAAACATGCAATCAAAAATTTCGAAATGATAGAGACGACAAACCTCAGTGTCTTCTTGTGAAAAATAGATTGATTTACTGCTCGCTAAATGTTATGTTTCACAAAAGAGATGGAGTATGGTAAATCCATTTATTCACGTTTTCAGCAATTCTCCAAGAACTTGTTTCAAAGGTTAAACTAACGATTCTCTCAACAAAGCAGGCATTGATAGTTTTCGTTTTAGAAAGACCGCAATATCTACATACGGTCTTACTCAAAGGATTTTTTTTTTTTGAGGTAAAGCTGGTTTTTATTAATAAAACCTCAGAATGCATTGGTAGGACCAACAGCAACTAGCGGTGCTTGTACATTATTACAATATTATACTTTTTTTTTTCTTGTTTTTAGTTTTTGTGTTTGTGCTCTATTCCACATATGAGCTAAGCCATACTGATCGGTTTCTTGTACGGACTGGTGTGGATGGCGCCAACCTTGCTTTAGGTACTGGTGTACCATCTGGAAGGATGTGTGAGATCTCGTGACCCACTGCAAACGCGCCCTCGTTATATTGGAGGCGCTCCAGAAGAGCTGACGGATTTTTGTAAGCCGGCTCAAAAGGCGTGTAGTCGTGACTGTAATTGGGGTCAAACACCCAATACTCTATATTGTCGTTAAAAACCGCCCAGGGGGGTGGCTTGATACCGTCATTGATATTGACAGCCAATAAATAATACTTCTTGAACCTAAACCTGACCTCCTTTGAAGTCAGAAGTGTACCACCGTACTTGATATCATTACGTGACTTCCAGATGATGGACATAACTATAGATATAGCCAGCAATGCTGAGACGTCACCATCGTAGCTGAACAAAGTATCCAGACCCCACTCACCATCTATCAAAAACGATGTAAGATCCTCTAACAAAGCAGCGATAGCCAAAGCAGGCTTCCACTCCCAAAATACAGCTTCGTGCTTTTCAGGGGGTCTGGCCAATTTCCTATGAGTAACCGGAAGCACACGCATAAGGTACCGCCATAACACATCTCTGGGATGATTACAACCTTTAACACACCTAAGTGAACCAACAATGTACTTGTAATTGTACAATTTGAAAGCCTCAACTACCGAGGGTCTGGTGACTGGCACCTTTGTATATTTGCCATAGTCGCTAAGTATTCTACCTACTTTGCGATACTTGCCTGCAGTGCCCATCATGTTACATCCGATTTTCTTCCATTCCCGCTCACACTTAGCACCAATATCAGACGCACCTGTCACCCACAACTCTTTATAAGTAGGGGATTCCAGACAAGCACGCTCCCATAGCGAGGCCTTGAATGCACTAGACGCCATTGTTATGAACTGGAAACCTATACCACCCTCTTCTGCTGGTAGCCCAGCCTGCTCCCATGTCATGGCAGGTCTGTGCTGCTTTGAGTCGTCATAACAGACCCCTGCCTCCCATAAAAACCATGAATAAGCCTTTGACAACCTATTAACTAACTTTCGTGGAAATTTGAAAGGCCTAGCAAAGTACAGTAACTTTGACTGCGCATAAGTGCGCAATACATTCACCTTCTGCCTCAATGTGCTCATCATGGGCTTCCACTTGACAAGGTGACCAGTGATGCGCTCCACAGCAGCGTCCCAATCATAAGACAAACCACTGCTTGTGAAACTAAAACCTAAGTACTTTTCACCTGCTGCAGGCGGATTGAACACCCTTTCTATGTTACCAACCACATTAGCTTGATGACACTTATCTGGATGGGATGTTAGCCCTGTGGCCAATCCGAATCTTGTTATGACACCAACTGCTGCATGCAAGCTACCTGAGTCACGAACAATGAGCATTAAATCATCTGCAAAGAACTGATTAGTGGTGCAGCTGCCATCAGGCAGCTGAGCTCCCCGTATCTTAGAGCTAGATTGCAGAGCAACATTCAGCGGCTCCACCAGTAGAGCAAACAGGAATGGGCTAAGCGGATTACCTTGTCCAGTACCTCTCTCTGTGTTGAAGGTAACCTGAGAAGTGGACCCATTAATCTTAATCCGTACAGATAATTTCAAAGACGCTATAAGCATATTGACAAAGCTATTGTCAAGACCTAAGTGTTGGAGCACCCTGGCTAAGGCCTTATGGCTGCAAGAGTCAAACGCCTTTTTGAAATCAAAAGCTATCAAAGAGAGAGCTTTCTTGCTATTTGTGTGAGAGCTAACTGCCTCACATACATTGATGACGTTGTCCACTATGTCACGTCCAGGTATAAATCCATTTTGAGAACTGGAGATAACTTCACTCATCATTGGAGCAAACCTATTGTACAAAACCTTCATGAAGATTTTATAGTCAGAGTTTAACAACGTGATAGGTCTATAATTGGAAAGGTCTCGTGGATCACCCTTTTTAAATATAGGGAGGACAGTACCATCACAAAAGTATGCTGGAACCTTTCCTTTTTCTAGAAAGGAGTTATAAAGTGCTGTCAAAGGCACTGCAACATCAGACGCTGTATCCCTATACACAAACATACCAAGTCCGTCAGGGCCTGGAGACTTGTATTGGGGTAAGCTTTGTATGGCTGTGACCACCTCTTCAGGTGTGATCTTAGCTTGTATATCCTCTAAGTGCTTGAAGGCCAAACTAACATCCCACTCCTCCAAAAAAGAGTTAAGGACTTCTTCATCACTCACCACTTGACCATAAAGGTCTCCATAGAACTCAGCAGCAATATCTTGCATCTCTTTGACATCTGTGGATGATACAGAGTCCCATGCTCGCCGGAGTTCCTTGACTGTGAGACTGCAAGCTCTACCACAAAGTAATTTAGTCAAATATGGAGTAGGTACCTCCTCTTTAATTGCACGTTTGGCGCCTGAAATTATAGACTTGTACACCTTGCGTTCCAACACCAATTCTTCGTACTCTTGGATCCACTCATCTGGAACCCAGGTAGCTGCTGATATCATAATAGCCAGAGAAACTCGCCTATCAATGGTGGCTTTGAGACCTTCACTCTGTAAGCCAGCCAATGCCTTAACCAGCCACTCTTTGCGTTCTTCATATGAGTTGACATCATCACTTTGGCAGTAAGTGCCACCAGCGACCACCGGAGCTATCTTAGAGCGCTGCCACCAGACAGGATTGGCACGCCAATCCTTGGCTGGAGCTTTAGGAGCTCCTATCACGACTTCTAGCATTTTGTGGTCTGTACCAAGATGATCTGCATTAAGCACACCAAAGGACGTAACCCTGTCAATTAACTTTGCTTGCACCCAGGTCTTACTCAAAGGATGTAATTTGACAATTGATATTAAGAAGGGAGTTATTCCACTTATATAAACGAGTAAATCGTTACGAGAGACATATGTACAGCACTAAAAAATAACGAAATGTGACTCATCAAATTCATGGAAAAATATGTTAGAAAACCGTCATGTCACGTTTTTTTTATCACATGGTAATAAAATTGCTTCTACGATAAAATAAAGACTCGTTCTAGCAATAACAAAACGTATAGTACGATTAACAACGTATAAATAGTACCACGTGTGCGTTGTAATGTGAACGTTACAAAAAAATACTGCAAAAAATAGTAATGGGATTAGTTCAGATTTCTGTTGATACACTGGTACAAAATGCTGGCTCGGTTATAAATCAAGGTAGTATTTCGGAAGTGTGTAGCGTAAGATTACGTTTTTTTCGTATAATGAGACTGTTTTATATGTAGCTCTAGGTCTTAATGCTGTAAATAGGATAAAACAAAATCAAGGGAGAAAAATATACCCTGTTGTGATTTAGTTTCTGGTGATGGCTCGTCATGTCTACAAAATTTCTTCTAAAAATACAACATACCTCTAGCAATGAAGCTATTCTTCGTAATAAACGTCTTTATACTCATCACACAAGTACTTGAATCCCTTAATTTTGAATTTCTAAGAGATACATTGTAAGGTTAAATATGCGGATTGTCAGCTACCATATCCTGTAACTGGTGTCCAAGTCAATAGAGACTCTCTCAGTGACTATCAGGATTGGATACCGTGCCACGACAGTTCTTGGGGCACTCAAACAAATGAACAGTTTCTCAACTGCCTAACAGGACCACTGATTATGACTCTGTTCGGTTGCGCGGATAGGAACGGTGATTTTATTGTCTATGGTAAGCATACTACAGCACGTTGTTTGTACAATGCTAATATTACATGTTCAATAGCAATAGGTGACTCCGAATGGTTTCAAACTATACAACCAAGTGAGATGGAAGCTGCTCATTTCATAAATGGTGTGTATTGGTATCGTGCTGAAAGAGCTATTGGGTTCGCACCTGAAAGATTCATACGTCTGCGTACCTGCGACACATTAACCAACTCTTCAGAACAGAGAATGTGTTTCCATCTGTTCACTGGCGGTTGGAGGTACCAGATGATATTTAGTTATTTCTCATACGCAATAGGTGTGGTTCGGAAGGCACGTCAACCTCCAACTCTAGAGGATGGAGAAAGATAATCTTACAAAAAGCAGTCGAAAGTCAATGTACAAGGTGATTGTCACGTGAATGACAGCTTCACAATAAACTTCTTTCTTTATCAAGAACTGCCACTGTTTGTATTGTTATTGTGCATTTTTTGGAAGCGTAAACGTGACAGGTCGACTTTCATTTAAGCTGGTACATTTTTATGAATACCTTACACCCATAGATAACTACAAAGCAAATGCCTAAAAGAAAAGTTTAGACAAGAGCATAAAAAATTATGAATTGTCTTAGGACGGTTCATCTTCACCATAATTTCAAACTTGCTCAAGCTATTAACCCGAATAAGGCAGTATTATTGGATTTTGTATGTCTTTAAACAGGATGACGCCTGTGTATTGAATTTGTATTATGTTAAGGGGCAGCATAGCTTTGAGACAATTTTAAGAAAATTACAACATTTTGATTTACAGGACTTCGAGAATCCTTGAGACGGTTTTACTCACCTCAGGACCATCTAACTTCAATTGTTTTTTAACGTGTAGCTAGGATGCTATACTTATAGTTATACAGCCCATTTTGAGATTCGTTTATGCTGTGCCGAGGAAAAGTACCGACAGTCAAAGCAATTTTTTTCTAAACACACTTTTTCAAAAATGTCTGAAACTGTCTCAAAAGCGACTGCCCCTAAAGTAGTTTTATGCCCAAACAGAATAGTAGCAACAACATACAGTTAGTTATACCAAATCATCACATTTTTAATGCAGCAAGACCTCTTTGTGTAACTGAAGTGCCCACAGTGTAAAGTGTATGAACACCTCTAAGTGATTTAATACCCTCGTCTGTAATATTTTTACAACCCATCATATCAATATAATGGGCACCAGACAGTGCTTGTATACCTTCATCAGTAATGTTTTTACAACCAGCAAGGTCAATAAAATAGACACCAGACAGTGCTTTTATACCTTCATCTGTAATGTTACAACCCATCAGACGAACTGTATGAACTCCTGAAAGAGCTTGTATCCCTTCATCTGTGATATGGTTACAATATGAGACCGTAATAGTATGTACTCCAGCAAGCGCTTTAATACCTTTATCTGTTACATTAACACCTGAAAGATTAATTGCATGAACACCAGAAAGAGCTTGTATCCCTTCATCTGTTATATTTGTACACCGGAGATCAATATCGTAGACTCCAGAAAGAGCTTTGATGCCTTCATCTGTTATGTTCATACAACCTTGAAGGTTGATGGTGTGGACTCCAGAAAGTGCTTTTAACCCTTCATCTGCTACGTTTGTATAATCTAGATCTATGGTGTGAACACCTGAAAGAGCCTTTATCCCTTCATCTGTAATTTGTTTACAATATGAGAGTGCAATGGTATGTACTCCAGCAAGTGCTTTAATACCTTCATCTGTTACACTTTCCATACATCCGCAAAGATAAATATCATTCACACCAGCAAATGCTTTAACAATATCCGCAGATACGGATCGTCCAACAATTGCGATTTTTGTATGTTGGAGAGTAGTAGGATATTTTAACACTGCTTTGGCTTGCGATATAGATGAAACGCGGACGCTATAGTATCCGACAATATCGTGAACAATAGAAGCAAGGCGACGGCACGTTTGACAAGCTGCAAACCTTGCTCTAGTAATTTGACGTAAAATATGTGCTAAAATCTCTGTAGGGAGGTCTAACACGTTTTTTGGTGCGCTAGTGTGAGGTTAGCACGCTTGAATAGGCAATTTACTCATACGTTTGCGCTTTGGCGTTTAATCTCTTATTTAACATTACAGGCTTGTAGTTTAGTGGCTGTCAAGCGATTTGGCGGAGATAAACCATGTCACGCAAACATCACGTGATATAAACTTTTTAAGCTGCCTTAATCAGCAAGCAGGATACGAAGCACGAAAATGTACGAATTTGTTAGCACACGTGCTTGTAAAATAATAAGAAAAAAACAAGTATGTAACATAGTTTTTTCTTTCCGGCGGAGTAATGATTTACATTTGGTGATTCGGAGCTAGAGTATTCAATTCTGGTTTCAAGCGGTCAGCAAAGCCTATGAGCATAGAACTACCACCAGTTATAACGATGTTTGTACAGTTTTTTAGGCAAGTCAACATCACATTTCATGATGGAGTTGTTTATTGTCTATTCGGCCACAATAGTACTCAGTTTGTTTTAACTTACTACATGTATTAAGAAGAAATAATGGCTTTTTTAACCGTCTGTCTACTGAAACGATTTTTTTGCGTTTATTTTGTGTTTGGTTTAATTTACTGCAAGGCTAATGACACCACCAGAAAACTATTAAATAAGTTTAATAAAATAAATCTACTCACAAAGTTGTTACCTTATGTTGTTTTACGCCTTCTGGCACAGTCATCGTTATCTTTTGTAAATTTCTGTCCTTTGTGTTAACAGTTGCAACACCAAATACACCTCCAGACCAGAACCTATTCATACCATACAATTAGTATTTTCACAAAATACGGTTTTTTGTTCCTCTTTCTTTCACGTGCCTTGTAAACTGTACAATCTTAACCTTAACATCAGAATCATCTTTGTAAACACTACACGTACAATGTAAGTATTACTAAAAAGAAGAATAGAGAAAAGAGGACTGGCGTACATAGGAAAAACAGTGTTTTTCAAACTGGCTTTGTCAGTTTGCGATGAGGATCCGTTGACATCTATACGTGTTGGCTTTCCTTCTACACCATCAATAATAGTTGTAACATTTATAGCAAATCCTCTGAACTTTTGAGCCGTCTTCAAGTTGTACACAGTTAAAACAAGAGAAGCTGATTTCAACTCGCCAGAACTTGAACTTTTAGTCTTCGGTTGTGTTTGTTTTTCTGTGACTGAAGGTTTCTCTTGTGGTTTTGGCTTCGTTTCAACTACTTTTTTAGTTTCTACTATCTTTTTTGGTTCTGGTGCCTTCTTTACAGGTTCGCTCTTCTTTTGGGGAGCCTACAAAGGTAAGACGTTTACAACAGAAAATGGCTTAATGACCAAAAAACAATATTGTACTTTTTTTGTCTCCACGGGTGGGCTTTTTACAGATCCTGGTGCTACGCCAGTAGCGAATAAAGTAACTTTAGAGACATCTTTTGTAAACTTGGAGAAACGATTAGGAAGAAAGATACGCTACAACGTTTACCTCTCCTGTTTTTACAAGTTTTGTTGGGCTTGATGAAACACCATAGAAAAGAATAGGTGTTTTCCAATGCCAGTCATTATAAATCTCATCTAGGACCTCATACTATTTCCCTTATATTTAGTAAATCTTACAAAGGTATACTGCATACCAGCTCGTCAAGGTCTTCTGGATCAGTGTGCTCTGATGGAAAATTAAAAACATAATTTAAAAAAAATAAAAACAAATTTAACGCAATGTGTGCCGTACGTATATCAACGATGATTTTACATATTTTAGATCCTCCACTATTAGTCCTTCCAGCAGTTTCTTCAAGGGCAGCTGTAAGAAACTCTCCCCACGTATCCTACAGTTCTTTAGAACAAACTGCTTACACCCAAAAAGGATAAAAAAAAAGATCATTTACGTCTACATCTGTCTTAGACGCTACAGCCACGCCCTGGTTACGAATAGGCAGTATCATACTCTAGATATCATTACTTATTATAATAATTAAAAATATCACTGTACAGAGCGTATAGAAGAGTTCAGAGAGCCAATCCAGAATATCGTGTCAAACGAGCAAAATCTATCCAAAAAAAATTAGAAATCATTTCTGAGGATTATAACCAATAAATTACCTTTCAAGAACTGCTGAATCTGATGTAACAACAGCAGGATATTTAGAAAAAGAGCTCCTAAACAAAAAACAAAAATAAGAAAAAACCGTGACGACGTTTCGCGATCACGTGCGTTAATTTATTTCTAATAGATGCCACTTCATTTTGTTTTGCGAAAATGAGAATTGGCACCTAAGTACGTTAATAAACAGCTTCGCAAAAAAAACAAGAGCTGTTAAGCGTCAAGAGCTCTTTCCTCTCCCGTACCTCGGTTTCACCGCTTATTTCTTGTATTAACTTATCATAGCCTTCTCCACCAGGAAGCTTTGGTGTACATACAACTCTCCATAGGAGAGCTGCATGAGTGACAGCTGAAATGTCGCGATACGAGGTAAACGAATTCTTGAGCTAAACCAGAAAAGTTCGTTATTTGTATCCATAACTTTCTCCTTCGTACCTGTTGTACTTCTGTGCTGTTTATTACTTTAATATTACTAGCAAGTCCACTTGGCGCTTTAACATCACTAGAACATACCCAAGAGATGACCTAAGCGCAAGAAAATGTTTAGCAAGGAATAGGTAATTTGTAAATAAGTTTAAACGTACTTGTGTAGATGCGTCAGCTTTTCTCAAAGATTCCAAATCCGCGTTCTTACGTGCCATCTTACTGTGTACCACAACTAAACTGAAGAATAAGTCAAAGTACTTAACCCCAAAACTGTATGCAATGCATCACCTTCAAGCTCTAGACTGTACGTCGTCCATCTACAAAATGGAAAATCAATATGATTTTGTACCTATACGCACGTGCTCACAAGGTATTACAACAAGTCGGTTAACTATGAAGAATAATCTCTTTGTTAAAAAGAGCACGTCGTGGTGACGTGTCACTAGCGAAATGTCTTTAAGTTGTAAGCAGATTTTGTCTAGGCCACATTGTGAATACCAATGACAACCTCACGGGTACTCCTATACGCCTCTGTTATGTTCTTGGTAATAGCATGGTACTTTACATTAGAACAGACGTCTTTGGTAACGAGAAAGCCAGGCAGAGAGGTAAGTTTCGACAAAAAACCAATCAAAGAGGTCTGGTTATTTAAAAACCACAACGTGCCACTGATTGAAGGATTTCGGGGAGAGACAAAAAACGGTCCGAAACAAACCGAAAAAAAGCCGCTTCTTATTTCAGTGACATTTGTTGACACTGTTGGTTAACACAACTCATTGAAACACTCAGAGGTTAAAGACTATGGCTCGTATGATCCCTTCACATATTAACTGGCATAATGGCTCCTCATGTACGTAAAATAGAATAGAAACAGTGATAATAGACTACCCAGTGATGTTAATGGCGTATTTGTAGTGAAAAAAAGGTTTAAAGTGATGCAATACAATATTCTTGCTGAAAGTTATGCGTTTTCGTCGTGGTTTAAGTATGTGGACAGAAAGAACCTTCAGTTTGCGGCTAGATCAAAAAAGATTATTCAGGAGATATCGGACTATGGCGCTGATATTGTTTGTCTACAAGTACGTCTACGACGCTACAGCTAACGCCCTATCAATTCAAATTTTGTGTAAAGTTCATGAAAATTCTGGTTTTTCCCGCTTGTTTTATGGTATACGCTTTCTTAGGCGTTGTGTTGATTACGAAGCGAGTTTTGATTTGAATTCTCGAACGCTGTAACTAACTCGCTAACTTTTCTCTTAAACAGGAGCTAGATAACTTTGCAGAGTTCTACAAAGCTCAAATGGATAAATTAGGCTATCAAGCAGTGTTTCAAAAGCGTCCAGGGAAAAAAAAGTTTGACGGCTGTGGAATATTCTTTAAACCATCTAAATTCACGCTAATAGACCAATCATATATTAACTTTCCAGATATGTGCGTATACACCTGATTGTTTTCTGACCTTGATTTTTTTTTTTGAGAAAGTTCGAAGTGTTTTACTTTGTTGGATTGACCAAAACCTAGGCATAAACGTGTTGGATTATTTGTTTCTCTTATGCATAAAGGAAGTAAAAAACAAACTACAGATAATACTCTCATCGTTGCAACAACACACTTGTACTGGGATTCTGCAGCGGTATGGCGAGTTCTTTTTTTTTTTTTTGAAAGAAACAACTTTTGTGCACGGGTTGGTCCTCTTGTTGATTCTGATTTTAGGTGAATACACAAATAAAAGAAGTATCATGTTTTATTGATGCTATTAAAAAGTTTAACAAGAGAAATGCGCCTGTAGTAATGACTGGAGATTTCAATTTTGTAAGTCGTCTTTCATTTCTTTTTTTTCTTTGAATCATCTGAGACGTAGAAGCACAATCTCATGTAACTCAGATTTTTCACAAGTTTTATTTCTTACACAAAACCACTTTCCAAATTATTGTGTGGAGTAATAGGAATCAAAGAATTTCATCTCGAGTACCTGTTACAAAAACAAACTTATTTTTTTCTGAAGTTATTGTTTTCCCTTTCCAGTTACCTTTTTCTCTCATGCTAACAGTTCATTCATGAAGGGTCCTGGAACAAAACCATTTAAATACACAACTACCAATGATAAGGTATACAAATTCAACCACGCCTATTCCAACTATAACAGTACGTAATTGAATGAATTCATTTAGAAAAAACAAAAAGAACAAAAATCAGCCACATCTTTTACAAAATTTTACTTGAGTAACCAACAGCATGACAACAGTCAACGCAACTATTGAGTTTCCTTTCTTATCTGATTTCGTCTTCAGATACTGGACGTGAACCTCCTTTCTCAACTTATAAGCCTTCTTACACTGAGTTTATTGACTACATTTGGTATTGGTCTTCAAACGATAGTATTGGGCCTCTTAGAGTTCTTTCAATGCCTACAGAAGCACAAGTTTCTGCTGAAAAAGGGTTACCTAGTACTAACTATCCTTCTGATCATTTGCCTTTACTAGCCGAATTCGGAACACGATAAATAATATGCAGTTGAAATGTACAAATAAAAGAGTTTAGAAGCACTAAAAGAAAGATGTTTGTAACAAACAATCACGCCTGAGCAAGCGTTTAATGTATGCAATATGTTAAGATGGGGTATCCAAATACAATAACACAGGGAGCAGCTGTTAAATAAGACATAAAGTCTATAGATGCAATCAGATAAAGGGGAAAAACCGTGGTATTTATTCAGGCAAGGTCTTTAACCAGAAATCACGCATGTTACCTCCCATGACCTTTGCTACTTCTTTGTCTGTAAATCCTTCTTCTTTAAGAGCATTTGTGATATAAATCAAACCAGTAGTATCAAAAGGTACCTTAAACAAAGTCAGAATAAATCAAACCAGCATTTTTCAAGCAAAATAGTTTTAGGTGTTATCTCAACATAAAATACATGTGTTTACGTACTATTACTGTACCATCGAAGTCACTACCTAGGGCAATATATTCGACGCCTACCAGATCGCGAATGTACTTAATTGTGGCAACAATGCTAAGTCAAGGTAAGATGTAAAAACAGTAAAATCAAATCAACTTATTTGCATTCATCATTCATACCCTGCCAACATATTCTTTTGACATATGACTGGAGAGAAGAAAGCAACAGAAATTATACCTCCAGTTTTAGCTATACCCCTAACATGATCATCCTATTCAAAATGAGTAAGAGTTCAACAAAACATACCAATAAATGAATGTTACATTAAAGATATTTACCTTTAAGTTACGGATACTAGGGCACAATCCTGATACACCTGTATGCGAAGAAAGTAACGGTTTAGTAGCAAATTCTAGAACATCATCAATTATAGCAGGTGATGCATGCGCTACAAACAAAGTAAGTCTTCAAAAATCTATTCAAAAAAACCGATGCTAACCAAGATCAATGATCATTCCAAGCTCTTCCATCTTCTTTACAACCTTCCTTCCAAAATCAGTAAGACCTCCCTTTTTAACTCCATGCGCACTACCACCCAATTTATTATCAAAAAAATGTGTCAACCCCATCATCCTTACACCAGCATCATAGAATATTTTGACATTCTCCAACTTTCCATCTAAAGCATGTGCGCCTAGTATTGAGTTAATAATTAGAAAAAAAAACATTGTCAGTTTTTTGACAAAAACAACTTTCTAAGTATATTATACGTACCCTCTATACCCAGAATACCTGCAGATATGTTTCCTCCATTCGATTTCCTTATTTTAATATAGTCCACGAGTTCTTGTTTTGAAGAAGCGATGTAGAGATGATTATTTGAATTCTTTACAAATCCATAAAATCTATTTATTTGACTCATTGTCCTTGCTGCTTTCGATGTGATTGCATCCCAACCCCATCTCTCAGCTACTGCTTTCATTGTTATTGTATCTGAAATTAATGTTGGTGCTTTATTCTTATCAAAATTTTGCCCTGACGGAGATGACGTGACTAACAAAAACTTGTTAAAAAAAGTATTTCTCCGCAAGCAATAAAAAATATTAAAACGCCTATTGGGGTGATGACATCGCGTAATCAAGCATATTAGACGGAGTTTTTGTTTGAAAATAGTTTGTATTCATACCAATAGTAAACATTTGCAAAGCTACGTTACCATCAATGAGTCTGTACACGAAGAAAAATAAGCAAAAACAATTTTAGTTGCAAAAAAAAATCCACCAAAATGGTTTGTCCGAATTATTACCTTGGTAAGTCCACATGACCTACTTTGTTACGTACAAGTATATCACGTGATCCCCACAAAAGTGTGTCTAACTTATTATTAACAAAGCGCCTAACACAAGGACAGAATTTGCCGTAAAAATGTTAATAGTTTTTTTCTTGAAAACAATATCTAAAATAGCTTATGCAAGCTTTTATTCTTATTTGACGCATTGGTTTCAAAGGTGTTAATGTGCTGCTACATCTATTTTGCGGTATGTCTTTAACTAAAGCGGAAAACTAGGGAAACAGCGTGATTCGATTCAAACAACGCTAATCAATAGAATGTAGTGATTTTTAATGCAAAATAGTTTTCTAGTAGAAAGCGGGTTTTCTTGGGTTTTTTAAACGGAGTTTCTCAAATAAGAAAAAAAATGTACCTGAGTGCATGTCAGCTATGAAGAGGCTTTTGTGAAGCGCTTTATCAGTGAGTTAATGTTACTTTTTGGGAAGAGAGATTAAAAAAAGCTTGTTGCGTCTTATTTGGGCGTAGACGAAAGGTAGTTTGGGTTTATTATATTACCTCTGATTTCTTTGCTTATTTCATTCGGCAGGTACTGCTGTTGGCTAGTATCAACCCTGTTTAATCTAATGTTGGCTATTAGAATTGTTATTACGGTACGTATGCAAACCCGTAATCAACAATAACAGGGAAAACAAATAGTAGTACGCCAATACCCACTGTTAACAATATTGGAGCTAAATAACGGTTTTTCCAACTTTTTGAACCAAACAATACGCGGATAATAGAATATACAAAGTATACAGCGATTATAAGCACTATTATATAAAATATAAGAGTTCAGGTGAACTGTTGTTTTAGTTTAGAAAAAGCCGTAACCTGATAGTATCAAACATCGCGCCACAAGCACTATAGTACCAGTCTTAGGTGCGAAACCCATTTTTTCGTCAAACTCTACAAAAATGACGAAAATCAGTCAACGATCTAAAGCAATTTCTTTCTCCGCGTTTTAGTTGCGTAAAGCTCACATGTGTACGCGTATATTGCTTAATTATTGAATGGTTGACACACGTTTTCTGATATAGCAACAATACGGAGTTGGGCCGCTTTTTCATTTATCGGGATATTACTTCTTTATACCTATAAACCGCTTTAATATAACAGTGATACGTATTTAATTGCAATTGGAGAAAAAGCTTTCAAAAAACAAAGCAAATCGGGCGGTTTGTAATCCAATTCATTCCCTCGACCTTCACTAGCTATTCTTTTTAAGAATACATCGACAATAAAAAAAAAAACTGTGTTGCAAAGCAACACTCGACTTTTCGAAAAAAATGAAACTCTTACCTTTAGCAAGCCATTAAACACCGCAATATAATCATATCTACGGAATTACTTGGTTATGACCTATAGTACACGTGCTTTGCTGCATAGCTTCGAAAATTTCCAAAATAGGCAGATTGCCTCAAAACAACTTGGTTATACATCACCTCCGCGGCGTTTTTTCCTGTATTATTATAGATATTGCTGTGTTGTTTTATCCTTTTCGTTGCAACACACAATATACTTGGGCTTTCATTGTTTAATAGCCTGTAAAAACCATAAAAACAAACATATCACGCTGTACAATAAGCGATAACCGTAACATTATGAAAGGTACGTCAATTTCTACTCAAAAAAAAACAATATCGCAAAAAACTATTACACCGGTGCATTAGATACCAACGATATCATTTTGTTCGTTTTTAATGCATTGTCGTACTTTTCTTTCGTTGGGTGAGGACTTTGTTTAAACTCCTTTATTCTACAATGACAACGTTTGCATCACTGTTGTTACACGTTTGCGTTAACTTCTATCGATAGCAGCCCCTATGATGGCCGAAAAACGTAAATTAAAGAGAACATTTTCACGACGTAAAAAGAACAAGAATGCACACTCTGAAAAGCCAGTAATAGTAAGATGGAAAGTAGCACCACAAACAAAACCACATACGAGCAAGCAAAAGAAGGGAAGTTCACAACAAAACACACTCTTTTCTAAATGGAAGTATAAAGGTAATAATCATAATATCAAACAGTATTTATATAGTACAGCGCTACTAGCGTCTATTATAGTCTTTTTTACCCCGAGAAGGATGTTTTGGGAGAGGAAATTTTTTCGGGTTTTTGGAATATCAAAATTGTACGGAGGACTTTGGAAAAAAAGAAAAAAAAAACTTAATGGTTTTTAAGTTTCGTTGTCGTTTTGGTTTATATTACTATGTACATATATTATACTTAGCTTACGTTTTAATACTGGATGTGTTGATGTTGATTATTGATCGTTTTTTGTAGAGGGTGATAAGGAAGCCGAAGAAAAAGAAGATGTCATTTACTATAAGAAAAGACAACAATTCCAGTTCAAGCAAGCTAAAAACGCTAATAAATCACCAACACGACCTCCACCAACCCTACCACCTCTATCACAAATGCTCAATAATTCAATGAATATCAGTGGACCTCGTGCTTCGCTCATGGAACCTTCTATGCCTCAAGAAGGAAAGACGGATGTTTCCGTTCCCGAACCAATGTCAATTTCGAGTTTGAACAATCCTGACAACACCAATACAACCACATCACATAGACACTTTTCTGCGTTCCAACCACATCCACGTACTTTAAATAATAATTTCCCTGGGGTCGTAGCACCCACACCTATGCGTCCAACAACAAACGCAGCACCTTTTGCATTATCTTGGGAGACAAGAGGAACTCATGACGTCGCAAGAGGAGAACCAACGCCAAGAGCTAATAATGAACAATGGAGGTACTCTCTTAATAATATAGACGCAATGGATATTGATAATGACGATCAACCTGAATCTGGAAACAGAGAGCGTCAATGGACCGTTTAACATGACATCAAGATAAAGCGCAATGTGTCAAAAAGAAGGCAATGTGTTACCAACTCTTTGATGGTTTAGACGAAACTATCACAATTTTTCATTATACTACACCACTTAAAGCCTCTGCGGTTGCGTTTTTACTACAACGAAGCACTTGCAAGCGAAAAAAAAATAATACAAACTGTACACTAATGTAATACCTAAAAAGAAAACAAAATAAAACAATTTCACAACAAAAAAAAAGTCCTTATCCTTTTACTTCCGTAAATAACCAATTCCGGCGAAAATAATACTCATTCCCTCTTCACAGCGTTAGCAACGTGTATTTAAGACAATTTCTTCGTAGTCTAAACTTGCAAGTTGCAACAACTATGAGCCCCGAGTAAAACTATTGCAGTGGCTTTAAAATGAATCTTGTAGATAATTTTATGCTCCGCTCCGGTTTGGGAGAAACCAGCGGAAAAAAAAAAGTTCACATGAACTTTAGGAGTCAATTTTTCGAAAATAAGTTTATTGATTTTCTGATAATACACGCAATCATCAGAAAAAAAAAAAGTGAGTCTTGACTATAATATCTAGACACAATAAAGACACGAACACAAAAGAGTGATTTAAAAAGTCAAGGGCAAAATTTGGAAAACCCGATGCCATGGTTCGTTTTGATGTCATCTATGAGATGTAGTGTTCCTGTGACAGCTAATAGAACAGTACTCCCCTGTAAACAGCGCTATTAGCATAATACCGAAGTCAAGAAAAGCCAAACCTTTCGGAGAAAAAAAAGGAAAGTCAAAACCAAAAATGGAAAATACACGAAAATGTCGCTCCATAGCACAAATCAAAATGTGGTAGTACTCTAGAAAACATGAAAACGCCCCAAGAATACATACTATTCACGGGTTGTTTTGTTTTAGGAGATTTTTTTTTGGTGTTTGCTCTCGGCCGAAACGTTTTGTTGTTTTCTTGTTTGACGTACCACTATGATCGATACAATAGCGAATACTATGTAACTCTTCTTGTTGTACTTGCGTACAAGCCAATTTAATGCAGTTTGACCTACAAAACTTGTTGCAAAGCCTATAACAGTGTGAGGATGTTGGCTATAGTGTTTTGAGAAAAAAAAAGAAAAATAGGAAATTAATGCAAACGAAAAGTTTTCATTTCTCCAAGTTGAACGAATATCTAACGTACCAATTACGGCAAAAACACCGCCATACTCCCATATTAAACGACCTAATACGCCAAATTGTACGACAGCCGAAATTGAAGTAAAGAGCTAGAGTTAGCGTTAGTTCTTTTTTTTTTTTTTGAGTGATTAATTTTGAAGCAAACAGTAAGATTTACTCGGCTTAGTCTTGCTAATTTTTTTCAATTTTGTACTATTACGTACAATCATTAGACTTCCTGTGGCAGCTGTAACATCTGCTAAAACACCAAGTTCAAGCTGTAAGGATTGTAAGTATCAAAAAATAAAGAAAAAAGTAAAACGTTCTATGTTTCAAAAAAATTGTTCCTTGGCGTGCAACTTAAAGGGTACTACTATTTAAAACAGTTCAACATAAATACAATAATTTCTTTGGGTATATTTTCATTTCAAAGCAAAGAATAACAACACACAAGTGCCAAGAGTAGAAATGTCAAAAAATAAAAAAACACGTGCCATAACCGGACTTAGAACCATTCCGCCACCAATACCAAGAAGACTTGCTAAAATACCAGCAAATATACTAATAGTACATGTAACAAAAGCATTCTTTGTTGTCCACATTATATCTCCTTCAGGGAAAGGATAATTGTTTGCGACTTTAACTTTATGTTTTCTGACAAGCATCCAAGCGATTAGTCCAGCAGCAACAAACAAAAGAGGGAATATACACCAATATACTATCCAAAATACTGCACTACATTGCTTTATATCAAGAATACTATGACCTAGGACATTGTTATAAGAGGTATCACCAAAGAGCAAAGCTTGTAAGTTGGTTTGATTCCAAGGGAGAATAATAAAAACAACGTACCTCCTTTTGCGCCTTTGACTAGGGAGTACAAACAGATAACAATCAAAATGACAAATAATGCTCCAACTTTTAACCAAGGCGTTTTTGCTTCTTCCTTGTATAGCTTATCCAAAGCATCACCTTAAAAAATAACATTAACACTCTTACGACTTTATTAACCAAAGACGTACTTGATATTGACGGTTGTTCATCTTCACCTGCTTCTTGGATTGAACCTTTCATTACAGGTGTATCAAGCTCTTCACCGCTACTATCATCTTCACGACCACTACTACTACTATTATCTCTAGCACTACTGCCTGATGCTTCATCAGTGTCAAGTTCTAGTACTTTTCCATCATCTGAAATTGAATCTCCAGCTTCAGTTGGTAATGGCACATGCCCTCCTTGTTCTGGAGTAGCAGAAGACTCTCTTTTGTATAGTTTATAACCCTTGAGGATTAATCAGTGATTGTTACAACGAGTACAAATTAAAACAACGAGAAAAAAAGCAGTTGAATAAAAAAAAAATCGTACTTTGGCGCCTGTACGGTAACTCGCATAGATCAGAGTCATAATGAGTAACACAAGAGTCAACCAATCTGGAAACATTTGATTTAACATGACACCAATAATAGTACCACCAAGTGCAAGAGGAGACATAAGTAGAGCTAAAAATTAAATGTTAGAAAAGTATCCCAAAATTTCCTCAACACAATACAATACAAAAAAGTTCACAATACTTGCCCAAATCATAGTAAATCAGAGGTCTATTGACTAGCGGATGCCTCTTCATACCCATTTGAATCCAATTTGCTACGGCAGCACCTGCTATGAGACTCTAGGAGGAGGTAAATGAGCGTAAGGCTTTTTCCAAAGTGTCATTTTTTTTTTTGAAGAAATGACGCTTGGCTTGTTTAAAATTGTAACATACGTTCGACAATGGCACCGCATCGCGTGGGAGAAAGCCTCCGATGAGTATAAGGACAGGAATGAAAACTCCACCTCCTCCAACGCCACCGCCAGCTGCAATCGCCCCAGTGGTGAATAGTACGAGCATATACTAGGAGATTTAGCTATACTACATAAAACCAGCGATAATTGGCAGTGTTTTCTTATTTTCTTTTCTTCCGGCTTTTATCAGGCCACAGTGCCATAAAGATTCGTTTGATAGCGTACCGATGCATCGCGAATACCGTAATGTTGGAATACATGCTTACGCTTGCAAGAGTTCTTAAATATGAATTTGGACTTCTCTACAGTGTTGTTCTCAAGTTTGCAGTTGTACGTTTTGTATGTCAATGGTTTCTCCTGGCATTTTTCCTGACAATCGAAGTATACAGGCTCTGTAGTATTTCCAGTTGGAGTTGTGCCATTTGGCGCATCACTAGCCAAACTAACACTAACAACAACAGCTAGCACTAAAATATACCCCGCCACATTGTACATTGTGACTAAAGCTATCTCTCGGGCTTTTAATGGGGTAGCTTACTTAATATTTGATTGTTAAGGTGTACTACCAAAAGACAACTCGATGTGTGACTCGGTGTGCGTAGCACGGGCAGGATGTTTTATACAACAGACTATTAAACCCAAATTCTTAGCAACCTCACAGTTTTTTTTATTTACAAGTCGTTTGAAGGTATTTAACGCAGTGTCAATGCGTAGCTTTTTAGTATAGTACAAATAGGGCTATTGATAGATAATATTATATAGTTACCTACTAGATTGTTAGTAAATGATCATTGAGTACAAAAGAATAAAATTACAGAAATTGAAAAAAACCGCACTTAGTTTCAGTGGTATGTTACTTCTGCTAATAGTGCACCAATAAGGCCAATAGCAATTAATACAACAAAGTATCGTTTAATAGTACGCAGGGACAATAAAGAACTTGGTTGTCTCTTTGCTCTCTTCCTTGCTTCTTTCTTCTGCAAGCGTAATGTTAGTAAAGCAAGCCCAGAAAAGCACAATAACAAGAGAAAGGTAAAATAGAATAAAACTTGAAAGACGTTTTAATTCAAAGCAATTATAATAACCGACTTGCACTCAAACGTGTTTTCTAATTGGTTTCTCGTTGACGCGATATAAAGACGGTGTTGTGTCACAAAACTACAAACGAGAAAAAAAAGCAAAAAAAAGGTTTAGTTCGTTTTTATCGTTTTGCGTTTTTACGCCTCGCGTACCATGTACTCTCGTAGAGCCATTTCAAAATAACTAGATCTTCTATTGTATTCATAGTTACAAGTTCTGATCGCCGCTAACTCAACACCACTTGTCTTATCAGACCAAGACACCTACAGTAATCATAAGTATGGCAACATAAAATGAGTAGGGCTCGTTGATTTAAACTTATTGGGACAAACAACCCTCCTTTTTAACAAAAAAGAAAGTGTGTAGTTGTAAGTCGTAGTTTTTACGTACCGTTTTATTTGGTGTCGGGCCACGTTTAGGTGATTTTAACGCAGAGCGCTGAGTTACGTAATCGTGTAAATTACAGCCTAACGATTCACACGGTAGTGGAGTGGGTACGCCACCAGTGGCCTTCAAGGGTTTCTTAGGCGCAATAGATTTTTTAGCCTTTTCCACTGCTTCAGGCGTTATACCGTTCGCTGCGAGTTGGGCTGCGTCCATGAAAGCAACCGCAAGGTTATTGGAGATTTTATCGCCAAGTTGTGCTGACGTCATAGCATGTATGGAGGAGTGTAATAGCAGGTGTTGGTGGTGTAATTGTAAGAAGAAGATCGTTGAATTGTCAATTTCATAAGGCAACAAGTTTAAGACGCGAGAACAAATCGCTACATGTACTCGTGTGCGTAATATAAGCTTGTAATGCTATTTCGCTGTACTTTTCAATACCTGCCTTATTTGATACACTTACGAAAAGGTTGCGGGTATTGGTGTTACAGCGACTGGCGCATTTGCGGTCATTTAATGTAGAAATAATTTGAAATTTCTCACTTATTTTTCAAACCGTAAAATAACCATGCGAAGTGTAGCATTCATACTGCTCTTGGTGACAATTGTAGTTGCAACTACAGACAAACCTTATGCCATACACGTTGCTCCAACGGTAACTTTGATTATTGCTCTACGATCTTTACTAACAGTCCGAACAGGGCATCGCAACGCAAATGCGAATCGGTTGGACGACAAAAACAGAACTCAGTACGCTCATGGGTCTCCGTGTCTCACGGACTAATAATAAGTGCAGCATCTACTGTTGAGTATGGTGTAGAACCTTCTCAGTACTCTTTCGAGGTCACTGGCGCTTCTACAGAATTTACACATGGTGAGTGTGCTTATAAGGGATCAAACGCAGTATTTAACGCGTATCTTAGGGAGATATTTCTCCCATTACCTCAATGAGGCATTACTCGATAATCTAAAACCTGACACTCGCTATTACTATCGCGTTAAAACCAATACCACAGTACGTGGCATCCTTAGCTTAAAGTCTGATCATCTTGGTAGACACGGAGAGAGTACTCGTTTAAAACACTGCCTGTAACGTCTAGACAGATATCAGTTGCTGTTATTGCTGATTTAGGTCAAACAGTACACTCTCACAGTGTCATTGAAGGCCTCTTGGAATATAAGACAGATTTGGTATCTATTTGTTTTTGACTATTTTATTGAATCTCACATATATTTAGCTTATTATCTATGGGGATATGTCTTACTCGGATGTACGCGTGCACGATGCTGCTCTTCATCAAAAACCTTGTTTTTTAATCATTTGAAAAAGGGAAACGAAACTCGTTGGGATACTTGGTCTAAACTTGCTGAACCTCTACGTACTGATTCCCTGACAAAACCGCATGCACTGACTTATTCGTAGTCGCTTCTAGACCAACAATATTCGCTCCAGGAAACCACGAGGAATATGACGATTTTGTGTCGTACGAACATCTTTTTTTTCTTCTTTTTTCTTTGGATTAACAAACATTTCAAAGGTATCGTAAACGTTTCCTTAACCCTTGGAGAGAAAGTGGCGGAGAAGATAACTGCTATTTCAGTTTTAATTTTGGACCACTAGTACACTTTACAGTGCTAAGTTCGGAGAGAGGCTGCCAACCTTATCACACGGGTATGCTTTTTTTTTTGAAAGTACTGTACTTTACACTTTTGTCTTGACTATAATTTAAGGCTCTGTGCAATTACGATGGCTAAATAATGATATTAAAATGAACACCGCACCTTGGTCCATATTTGGATGGCATAGACCTTGGTACAACTCCAACACACACCATCACGTGCGTATTTCCTGTTTTTTTTTCATAATCAATTTTCGACTTATTTGCGTGCGTAGGGTGAAGGTGAAAAGATGAGACGTGCTATGGAGAGTACTGTAAAGGGACATGCTGATATATGTATATCAGGACATGTCCACGCTTATGAAAGATTTCATAGAGTACGCTACAATCAAAGAATATTTCCGCCCTATTTTTTCTATGTTCTTGTTTTTTTCGCGCTCTTTAACTGACTTCGTATATAGGTTTATGATAATAAATTAGATAATGAAGGTCCTATTTATATTACCAATGGTAACGCTGGTAATCGTGAGGGTCTTGCCAAAGGTTGGCCTTATTTGAGTGATCTGTAAGTATTAATTTTTGCAATATTGTGTTCATTGATTATTAGCTCTGCATTTCACTATGATGAAGATTGGGGTTTCACAATAATGCAAATATCTCCAACTAAACTCACATGGCAACATCGCCGAGAGTCTGATCACAGAATCATAGATTCATTCACTTTACAAAAGTAAACATTTTTTGCTCTAATGAGCGTAATAAAACATTATGATATTATCAATTTGGTTTGTGTCTTTACGTCGAAATTGCTATAGTAGCTAATTGTTGTGCATGAAAGCGTACTTAGCATCGTTGATAAAACTAAACGGAACAAAACCAATGAGGGAGCTAGGAGAGAAGTCTTTATTGTTGTTTTTTTAAAATAGATTTTGGCATACTGTCTTCTTCTGATGACGAACCCTATCACTTTGTAAGTCTATATTTTATTAGTACTCAATGCGTACAGAGTCATTCGTAACAATGTCATCATCTGAGTTTATCACTTCTTCTTCTGACTGAAAAGAAACAGAAGCAACCTTGCTTATGTTTGTATTATTCTTATCTTGAAAGACATCCATTACAACTGGTTTGTTACGTTTTCTTGATTTCGTTGTCATCGTAGGATCACGTTCACTGTCTCTCAGAAGATTTAAAGCAATCTTTGATCCATTATGTGTCATGTGGTACCGAGGTGCTTTTCTAGGTTGAGGAGCTAATTTACCAACCGAGTCCTAATGATGGAAATGTTATTTCTTAAAAACTCCGCTCAACGCATAGATTACTGAGACCAACGCTGTTGAAAAGCTTACCCTCTGTTTAACATACTGTTTCCTACAATAAAAAAGATCGAGGTGAGTTTTATCACGTGACTATCGAGATAAAGTTGTAAATAAAAACCGTACTTACCTTTGAGCTTTTACTGTATTTATCCATTCAAAAATACGCTTACATACGCCAAAAACCATTATGAGTAATGTAGCTCCTGCGAAAGCGATAAAAATGAAATGGGCTTGTTAACAGTGTTAAAGGTTGTTTGATACTAATGGCGTTCAAACCTATGCGTTCTTCTCTTTCTCTTTCATCTCCTGTTGTGTTGGTTGAGTTGTTGGAAGTGAAATTCGACGCTGGAGCTATCATTTAAGCAAAAAATGGTTTCACATAAGTACTTGATATCGCAGTAATAAGCAAGCACTAAATAGAAAAGAAAATCAGCCGGTACTTTTTTTATGGACCAAAATCGTATTATTATTTCCCGCCTTTGCTGTATACCAGCATACAGCCTTTGTAAATCCATTGGGCCAAACGCAGGTCACTTAATAGTACCGCTTGGTAATAAGCCACTATTTTGTGTTTCTGGGCGCGAAACAGATGACCAGCCGAAAACGAAAGGCTGACGTATTGAAGTCACCTGTAAAACGACTGCGACGCGATTCTGCTGCTAAAGACACCACAACAAGTTACCTTGGTTCTCCCATAGCTAGCATTAAAAGCCTACTAGGATGGAAAGCTGACAAGGTAATTATTCTAATAATCTCTCCTACCCGTCGCCTTGTACTTTAGCTTGTTCAGTACATACAATACGACACCATGCGGCGTATTCTAACCGTTACAGCTTGCTGTTATTCTCAGCTATTTTACAGGCTATTAAATACCCCACAGTGAATTAAATTCGTACTAGGGACAAACAGACGGTAGAGACGCAAAAAGGCTAAAAGTCACACCTAATTCACCATCGTTCATTACGAGCTCCCCACATAAAAGTCGTGCAAAACAAAAGTCCAAACCTTCACGCTCAGCGAGAAATTTAACGGCAGTATTTAACCAAGTGGCTGCTAGCGAGGCTGATGAGGCAATAGGAGAGGAGAATGCGGTACGTTTTAGGCGATTTTAAACGCATTAGTGGTCGCCTTCTGACAAAAAAAAAACCCATCAAATATTTTTATTGCGTCTATTTTACTCAATTTTTCGCTTCCCTACGCTCATAGATTGCAGTACTATACGTTTTTATTTTTTTCCCCTGATTTGACACAAACCGCTTTATTTTTTTTTTGCTTATGATTTTGCGAGTTTAGATCTCTGACGAAGCGACTGATACATACTCAAGTATTATAGAAAGATTGTTTTCTCCTGTGCTAAAAGCATTTCAAGGCCCATCCGAATTATCAGGTACAATTTTTCGCGTGTACGCGCTAATGCTTACGCGGATTTTTTGTAGAGACCTCTGAAGATGATAATAATGTATTACGCTCTCTAGAGTGTAAAGAGACCCTTCTTGATGAAGGGGAAGAAGTGATCGAGCAAGAAGAGGAAGAGGAAGAAGTTGAAGAATTCGATCCGTACGTCATTTGCGAGCTTCCGTACCTGCACTGCGCATGTTTTTTTTTGAATTAAATTAGTCAGAAACGTCAAAAAAAAGCGTTTGTAAATCAGAAAGTAGCCTGAAACGAGTTACCTTGTACTAACATTACTTGTAGATGGCTGTTTATGTATTCTTTACCAAAAAACCCTCCAAAACCGATTATTGGACCTGTTTTACCAAGGAAACGATGTAAAAAGAATACTCTAGTGTTAGATTTGGACGAAACCCTTGTACATTGTAGTTTAGACCCAGCCCGACGAGAGGGTTGTGACTTTGTATTAGATATCTTTATAGAAGAAGAAAAGTGCAACTACACCGTACGTGTTTTAAAAATTTTAGTTTGAAGAACATAAAACCAATATTTGGTCTAAAAGACTCTCAAACTATTTCGTGATTTTTCGACCAAACCAGTTTCAAAAATCTCGCCTTTACAAATGGATACGGCCATACAACCATGAAAACTCCGTGTCTCTTTCCGAACCGCGAAGATAAGCATGGTATGGCCCTGCCAGTACTTGGGTCCGTGAGGACCAGGGAACGTAGGGTGCTGTATTCATTTTGCTTCTTTTTTCCTTTTCGATTGTGCATGTGGACGCAGGCAGCGATATCGTCTCTTGTGTTTTTATTATGTAGTGTTAATGTTCGATTTTTTAGGTATTTTGTTATGTACGACCGCACTTGTATGAATTTTTAAATGCTGTTGCGAATAAGTTCGAAATAGTTTTATTCACAGCATCCCAGCAGGTACGCTTTTTTTATCCAAAAAAACCTCATGAGAATCCATTAATATCCACAAAAGGGATACAAAGTTGGAGTGTCTCTTTTTCGTTCTCTGATTATTTGTCATAAACCGACTGTTTTTTTTTATTTGTACTTACTTTTTTTAGGTCTATGCTGATGTTCTCCTTGATAAACTTGACCCAGATGGCAAATACTTTCATCATAGATTATTCAGAGACTCTTGTGTAGTATGGCAAGGTAATTGTCTGAAGGACTTGCGTGTTCTGGGTCGTGATTTGTCAAAAGTTGTAATTGTAGATAATTCACCTTATGTTTTTGGTTTTCAGGTACGCTTCTTCTCTAATCTCATTCAAGTGCTTGGTTGAGGCAAAAATGACCGCTGTGAGCCATGTTTGTATATTATAGATTGTGCAGCTCGCGCCTAGCAGTCCTTACAAACGCGAGGGTTGAATGAACTCTCAGTGCTTTTTTTTTTCTCGTGCTTCTCTTTTTGATAAATGAAATTGTACTCATTGTTATGTTGTTTTAGGTTGATAATGGTATTCCTATCGAATCATATTTTGCAGAACCATCTGAAAAAGGAGATAATGAATTAATGAAGCTTGTACCATTTTTAAACAAAATTCAAAAAAGTAAGGAAGTTAGAGATGATGTACGTTCTACGTTCAAGTCATCTGAACGTATTGAAGAAGCAGGTAAACGACGAGCACGTATGTCGTCATAAAAAACAAAGAAAAGAAGAAGAAGAAGCTTGATATCATGTCCACTACACCTTTTACCTTTTGTGTACTTGTAATATAAAGAAGTTAACAATTTTTTTTTGGTTGTTTTTTTTAGCCGAATGTTTGCCTTGACACCTGCCAATGCCTTGATGCCGTGCTATTAATACAATACAATGTTTGTAGATAGTGTCTACAGCTCATTGTGAAGTAGGTCAGCTTCTCAGCGTTTGTATTCTCCCCATTTAAGCCGCAAATTGAATGCTTGACTTTTCTTCAAGAAGACAAAAGTACTGTTCATCGATAAACAAAATCAGATTTCTCACGGGTTTACTATGTGTGATCACAAAGCCATTACAGGTATTGTGTCGTTCGTAGGAGTATGTTAACATTAATGGTATACACGGGGATCTTATCTAAAGTGGAACTGTGGTTGCAACAGATACGACTGACATACTTTCAGAAAATTATGAGCCAAAGTAAACCACAACACTAAAACATATTGAAACCTGGAGATCATTGAACCAACCGAATAAATACTTGTGAGTCTGTCGTCCTTGTACAATAATCCTAATTAGTACAAGGTCCCACTCCGACAGCGATTGTTAATACAGTTTTGTCGTATTGGTTTATAAGATGCTATATCTGTCACGCAAGTGTAGAACAGACATCAGGCGATAGATTTTTGTTGTTCGTATTTTCTTCTGTTCTAGTTCCTTTTTGACAAGTAGTTTAGCTATTGCATCATATGTATTTGAGCGAAAAAGAAACAACGCTCGTGGTAGAGACGGAAACTACCGTAAAACGTACCAGTAAGCGCTGTCTATCTCAATGCAGGTGTACTCCATCAGCATTCATAAGTTCGTTGCATTTCTTTGGTAGCCTTCCACGCTTCCCCAAGAGTACTAGAGCGTTACTCCAATCCGAGACTGCCTGTTTCATGACAGGTAACCACTTATCACCCTGCCGAAGACTATGATGAGATGGCTTGGGCAGTATCCGCTACTGAGGCTATTTCCTATACGCCGCTTGAAGAGACAACACTTATCTGCAAAATAAACAGCTTCAGCAATTGTACAAACGTTCATTTGGTGCGATTCTGTGATTGTTGAACGTGTTGTGGCGTCGTGAACAGAAGTTTCAGTTTGTTCCCGACTTTTGGTCAAAGGTAGCGAAGCATTTTATAAAAATAGGATTGTGTTCTAATTATATCTTAAGGTACCCTTAAGCCAGCCATTATTCTAACAAGTATACAAGAATGAACTCAAACAGCGCTTTCTTTGATGAGATTCCAGTTGAAATCATTATTCATATTCTACAGTTTGCTTCCGTGCTATCTATTCGTTTAGTAGCGCGTACATCTAAATTACTATCCAGCGTTACCATACAACACTTGCTGTGTGATAATAGGAAAACTATACCGATAAATACAAGAAAAAAGCTTAGAACTCTATTCAAGACAGCTCCGTACCTTATAAAGAAACATACTCTTATCCTGAAATACTCTATCAAACAAAAAGACTTAAAGTACCTACAAGGTGTTTACGGTCTTAAATTGAAGGCGGAGTTGACAAACAAAGTTGATTTTAAACGCTTACAGGTGGTTGATTGTATTGACTTAACATGGTGTAGCAAAGTGACTAATGATCATCTTAAACAACTTGCTGGTATACATAAAATTCTATTACGTTCTTCATATGTTACAGATGAAGGTGTGATTGCATTAGCTGGTGTTCATACAATTGCTATACGTGCCGCAAAAGTTACAGATGTTGGTGTTAAAGCATTAGCACTTGCTGGAGTTCATACGATTGATATTAGCAACTGTTATTTCGTTACAGATGCTGGTGTTAAAGCACTGGCACAAGCAGGTGTTCATTCTATTTCTTTAAGGTTTTGTACTGTTACTGACAAAGGTATCAAAGCCTTGGCTGGAGTACATAAACTTAATCTCTCAGGCACAAAAGTTACAGATGATGGTATTAAATCATTGGCTGGTGTTCATACGATTGTACTAGACAATTGTGGGTCTATAACAGACGAAGGTGTAAAAGCGTTGGCTGGGGTTCATGCCATTGATTTACTTGGGTGTAATGTAACAGATGACAGTATTAAGGCTCTTGCTGGTGTACACACAATTTATTTACGTGCTTGTATTCAGGTTACAGGTGATGGCATTAAAGCACTCGCTGGTGTTCACAAAATTAATCTGCGTGGTACTAAAGTTACAGATGAGGGTGTTGCAGCTTTAGCTGGTGTACATACAATTGATTTAAGTGGTTGTAGTACTATAACAGATACTGGCATTAAAACATTATGCGGTGTTCATTCCATTAATGTAAGTGGTTGCAATATTACAGACGAAGGCATTAAACCTTTAGCTGGTGTCCATACAATTAATTTAAATGGCTGCAATGTAACAGATGCTGGAATTAAAGCACTCTCTGGTGTCTATAAAATAGATATTGGTTACTGTGATCAAATTACAGATGATGGTATTAAGGCATTAGCTGGTGTTCATGAAATTGGTTTACGTTGTTGTAGAGTTACAGATGACGGGGTTAAAGCATTAGCTGGTGTTTATTCGATTGACTTAACCAATTGTACAGGGTTAACAGATGAAGGTGTTAAAGCTTTAGCCGGTGTTCATAAAATAGAACTTATAGCATGTAATCAAATTACTGATGATGGTGTGGCAGCATTGGCTGGCGTATATTCAATCAATGTACTGTATTGTGAACGTATTACCAAAAAGGGCATCAAAGCTTTAGGTGATGCTGATATTATAGGTAGAGAAGACTCTGAAAGGATATCATTGTTAAACTCATAATAAATAAATAAGACTGTGAACAAGAAGTTTTACTAAAAATCTCTCATTGCACTAGAACCATTCTTTTATGGCGTTTGTGTAAAATTAGCCTTTGACATTAGGCCAGAGAAAATGTTTCTCTAGTTTAGTATTTCGTAAGAGGGGCACGTGATTTTTTAATGAAATACTTTTTTCTGTAGCTTTTATTGTTTGAGCGATAGGTTCTGTTGGTTGCGTACTTCCTTACTTACTAGTATGGACAATGCACTTTTCAAAACACCCTCAAACCCTTGTAGTAGCTAGTTACATGTACGAGAACGGTATAGGTGATGTTTTGGTTTGTGAAACGTTGTATTAAAATTCTGTTTTCTGCGTGCTTGTAGATTATTTGAAAAAGTGTCAGTAGGCTAGAATGTCTAACTTCGTTTCTTCTCTGACGTGTGCACCGATAAGAAACAGTTTAAAGGTCTACAAGGCAGAAAATTCAGGGAAAAGAGCCAAAACTTTCCTTGTTTGAGAGCAACGTCATCAAAAGTGCCACGCTATTTATTATATTGTAAAACAAATACAGATCAAGCAACATGGCTCTACAACCTACAACAGACCTCCCACCCGCTTTGCGTAAAACGCTGTCTAAAACTTCCGGTAGCGTACCGTTTAAGAGCTGGATAATGCCTACAAAGCCAGCGTTAACGCTTTATGGCAAATCAAGGTATATTTACTTAAAACTACTTGAAATAGTCATATACGCTTTAGATCTGCTGCTGGTACCATATTCTACATACCAGAGTTAAAATGGTACGAGTTAATTAGCAAGTATACTTAAAATAGATAATAACAATCAAACAGGTCTCTAGACGCTGGATTAAGTGGTAATTGAACGTTGTATTTACTTTTTGTAACGTTTAAAAGGAGTGCCATTCATTTTCCATTCGTTTGTAACTCACTGCCACATGGACCACATGTACGGCGTATTACTGCTCATAACAACTAATGTTGACTTACTGTATAGTTTGGTACTACCTGGAGTTGCATCAGCGTTCGCTGTGTATCAGAAAAGGCCTAAAATATACTGTCCATCAGAAAGCGTAGATTATTTACAGAAGTTCATCATGTCTGGTTTAGAGGCCAACTGGGGAACTCCCTTTGATAAAGAAAAAGGTATCTTGTGCTATCAAACACATGTGTGTACTAGATATCACGTGTCTTACACTGTTAAGGTAAATTGGGATATGACATTCTCGCAGTTAATGGTAAAGATTCCATGGATGTACCTGGATGCAAACCATGGAAGGTTGAAGTTTTCAAGTGCGTATTCATGTACCAGTGCGTTTCTAATGTGTGCGTACTGTAGATGTGATCACACAATGCCTTGTGTTGGCTATGGATACTTTAAAGAGAAGCAAAAGCTAAAGCAAGAGTATAAAGGTCTTGACAAGAAAGAAATCATAAAACTAAGAAAAGCTGGCACAAAAATAACGTCATTAGTAAAGGTACTATTTCGTGAGCACGAACGGCTTGTATGATAGTCTAACTCAGGTTTCGTAGGATCCTGTATTTGCTTTCCTGGGAGATACAACCGCTAAGGTGTTTGAGTGGCATCCAGAGGTTCTAGAATACCCAATAGTAAGTTTCTTGTTTTTTTCGTTGTTTGTCACGTGACAATAGTAAAAAACGTGACGCGTTGATTGATTTTAAAAAGGTTATTGTGGAGTGTACTTTTATTGACAATGATCATGTTGATGCTGCAAACGAAAAGAAACATATGCATTGGAAGTACTTGCAACCTTATGTCAAAAAGAACCCAGAAGTAATTTTTGTTTTGATTCACTTCAGGTACAAAGAAGAAGGTTCTGCCAACATTAGTACTAACTTTTTTTTTCACAAGTCTACGCTATACAGCTGATTATATACTTTCTTTCTTTGATAAACCAGAGAACAAAGCTACAAATATAATACCGTGGGTGTAAAATAAAAAAAAGTTGATTGTTTTGATTTTGTGAGGTTTATGAAAGCATAGATTCTTCCTGTACACCCATAGCAATCTTTATTCTCTCAAGATCTGCTTGATTCATTTCTTTATAAGCGCTCCAATCGGAATCAAATAAATCCTGTACATTCTCAATGCCATTATCCTGTCAACAACATTAGTATAGCTTTTACTTACTTTTTAATTAAAAATATGTCAATGACGTCTACGCATTCCATGAGCATGTTCGTCGCAATGAGTAATACCACAAATTGAAGTGATAGTACATGAAATTGCTCAGATAGCTGTCTTGAAAGGAATGTCGAAAAATATAAAATAGTTTTGAAGTTTTTAAACTATTATCTTGCCTGGAATAGTTGTAAGTATTCTGTCAATCCGAGATTTGATAAAAAAGAGAAAATGTCAACACTGTTGATACATCGAGACGCTGAGAGAAGTTCTTTATCTTGTATTTGTGCAGTAGAAAGCTAAATACATTTGCAATTAGAACAAAAAATAAACTCTTTATTGCTCACCGCTACTTTAATTTCTGTTGCCACTGTTGGTGACCAAGAAGCTGTTGTATAACAAGCTCCAAAACAACAACAAAGAAGGGTAAAAGGCCATAGAGGCACTAAACCTAAGTACATAGTTAAAAAAATACCAACAAGTAACTTTTTCTCAACGACACTTCTTTTTGTTTGAACGTTTGAGCGACGTACCCCACAAACAGCAATCTGTACCCAACTTTTTACAATGTTTATCCCTTCTCTAAGAGTGAATAATAAAACCAGCGTAGGTTTTTTCGAAAGAACTTTTCTCTTACCATGTCAAACCATCTTGTGTTTGCCCATCTACAAAAACAAAAGACTGCTGTGGTCTACAACATACACAAGACCAATAACTGCCACTAACGATTCGAAATTCACGTCTATCATAAATAAAACGTATAACATGGCCACAGAGTGTAGAACCACGTGGGTTTACTGCTTCTCCGTTAATATAATAACCCTAAAAGAGCCGATTACAACAAAATAAAATGAAAAAAAAGGAAAAAAAATCAAAACAAAAGATTTTTTGTACTTGACCACACCCACGTGATATTCCTTTTATCGTGTACGATTTACCATTTATTATTGTAGTCGTACTAAAGAATACATTCTTATTCGCTCTTGGGCTTCTCTTATGCTTTCTCTTTGGCCGTGAGGACATTTTTGGGCGAATGATTATGTGTTTCGATTGATCATGAGAAAACTTGGTCAACGTGTTTTAAAAGTCACATTTGACACTTCAACACGTGCCACAAAGAGTTAAGTACATACAAACACTCCTCTGTGTATTGAAATGGTGACAACAGTAACAGAAACAAAGAAAACGAAGGCACAAAGTGCGAGAAAGCCAAACAACCGATTTTAATACAATTGCAGCTGTTTTTACGCTACGTACGTTTGACTGACGCTGTTCTGGTGACTTACTCCATCGTTAATACAGAGCAATAATTTACACCTCCAAAAAAAAAGATACGAAAAGTACACGTGTTTTTTGCAGATAAAATTCTATTTCAGAGGTTGCTTTAAACTAGTGTTGCACGTGATAAAACATCGTTTTCACGTGTACAGAATCCCTAGTGCTCTTTGGTTGTAAACCCTCTTTAGGAAAAAGCCATGACAAGGCGCTAAGGTATTTAATACAAGAATCACTAAATTATGGAACCGGGCTAACGTATTCCGTAGGTTATTTTTCAGATGCAGCGTATAGTCTTAAACGACAAAGCTTGGTCACAAAGGTGCTTACGCACTGCGTCAACTGAATTCTCATTTTTTTGAGCCTGTTACCAAACTCACTCACCTCACGTAATGCAGGACGCAAAAGAATTCGTATCGAAATGGCTTGAATCATGGAATAGTCATGACATGGAAAGTATTTTAAACCATTACACTGAAGATATTGTGGTAACTACACCAATGATCAAAATAGCTACAGGTTTGACTTCTAACCACTGCCTCAATAGCTAACTGTTGCTTTAGGTGACGAAACTGGTACACTGAAGGGTAAGAAAGCAGTTTCAGAGTACTGGGCGAAAGCGTTGAAGAAAATGCCTGACTTGAAGTTTAACCTTATTGACATCACTGTTGGTGTTGATTCTGTTGCTATATACTATCATACTGTACTTGATAAGAAATGTGTTGAGGTCATGTTTCGTAACAAGGAAGGTCTTGTTTATAGAATGTACTCACACTATACTGAATAAACAAGAGCCTGCATTGAGTAGATCAAACTCGTTGTGGCCTTGTTTTGTACCAATTATCAACGCATTGTATATTTCTTTGCACACGTATACAGGAGCACTGTTAAGTCTTAGTGGGTGCTATAGCTTAGGGGTGGACGTAAATAATGCTGTGTTGTTAGCGCTAAGGCTAGATTGTCCAGATGGTTTGTGAGCACAGTTATCCCTCTCAAGTACGCAAGGTAGCTTATGTATCCTTAGAGAGTACTTTGTAATGATAGAGTCACGTGCTTGCTACTAATCAGGATTACCTTTGAAAAGTAGCTTAACGTTAACTGTACAACAGCGCTATTTCAGGCCAACTCCGTGAAAAAAAAGTACAAGCGTTGTAGATTTAGTTGCATGACGGAGCAGTTAAAAGTATGGACAGTGATACTGTAATCATATCACTTTATTGTAAGAATAGTGAAAGGGCATATTGTAGAAGTAATTCAGGTATCTTTCCCCTTTGAGGTTTGCATGCTGTTTGAGTTGCTAGTTCATAGCTCCCCATAATTGCCTTGATATGTAAGTAAAAACAGAATAAAATACTTTCGCCACATGTTGTACCTGTTTTTGAACATTTTCTCTTCTTCAGACACCTCATCGCTTGCAACATTCTTTGATGGTTTGGTTGGTATTTTAACTGTAATTACGTATTTTGCATTTGCTTGGAAATCTAACATAGTAAGTTAGTGCATTGCAATTCAGCTTTTTTTTGAATACCTTGGTGCACAACCAACTCATCACGTACAGCCTCATTGACTTTGTCTTTTGATACCACAATCCCGTGTTTGTCTACCAAGGCGTAGTGACTCTGGTACCCTGCTTTTACCGGCTCACCATTACTAAAGTTACCATCAGCAGTTGGCTTTTCTGTAACCTATTGAAATCACAAATGAATACAAAAGCTAGAAGATATTGGCGTACAGGATATGCATTACCCGGTGTGACTTGCGCCAAAACAAGAGTTTTCTCTTCATGGCCTGATGTATCATATGAGCAAGCATATTCAATGTTTCTCTAAATAAACAATATGAGAAAGAAATAGGTGGGTTCATGTACCGTAAAGTAGATGCCTGTGCCATAGTACCCAGCAACTCTTACAAACCCTTCTAATACAATATCCTTAGCTCGTATTAGAGGTGTACCATGAACCATCAGTAAGACTGGTAGCTGAACAAATGATAAGATGATTCTATGGTGCTAGTATATGTTACCTCTTCCAAAGTGTTTGTACTTATGTTGTTATCCTTGATGAGAGCGTCAAACCTAGCCCTTATTTCTTTTCTAGGACTAATTGTGTCTTTCTTCCAATCATCCTTACAAAATAGCTTAGGGGTATTTCTAAAAGAGTAAGTTCTTGTTGATTGAGAATGATGTTAAATGTACTGGTTTTTGCGTTTTTGTACTATATTAAAGTTCTTAAAGGGTCCATTAAAGACATCATTGTGTACACGAAAAGCTTTCAAAACAGTGACTTGACTGTATCCAGGCATTTTTGACAACTGTTGATGAAGCAACTCAAGTTCTTTTTTGGCCTCTGTGGTGTCATCTAGTAAGTTCAAAACTGAGCACTCTCCTGTTGGAAGCTTCGCTAATTCGCCTACAATGGAAGAGGTAAATTACTCACAGGAAGATATCACGTTCTTGCTACTAACCTTCTAATGTTAGAGTTTCAGACATTGTAACGTTTGTTTGATGGTAGATGAAATGGCTAAAACTTAAAGACGCTCAATCAGAGAACACATGTTGAAGAATACTGTTCAATAATTGGTCTTACCAGTGCGATTGGTATATAGTACTTACCTACTAGCTAATCCCGTCTGATAAACAAGCGTAGTAAAGCTAACTTAACTTAGATCCTTGTTACATTCAGAGAATACGGATTGAAGATTACTGTTCAGTTATTGCGATTTGCCATTGTGTAGTCGAACTTGGTTGCTAGTGCTTGGGCCAAACAACACCTGGAATACAAATTTTTTCATTAAAGGGCGAGTAGAAAGTGTAGTGGGATATTTCATATGAAACCAACAAAAATTTTGTCGGAAAACCTCTTTTCTCTCCTCCTCAACCCATAGTTAGTTCCTCATGTTGTCCATTCTCATACCATACTTTACTTACGCTGTGTTGTTTATCATTTTGTACCATTGAATCCTCATTCCTTTATGTTGCAATGTTTCATTAAAATGTTAAAAGGGAAAATCTGCAAGTGTTTTTTTCTCAATAAATACTGCATAATCTTCCCCGGTTGGAATATCCAGAGAATAACCCAATTTAACATATTTGTTTCGGCTTCGTAACATCAGACTGAAGTAAAATATGGTAGAACTGTATTTTATCGAAGAAATCCTGGTATCTATTGACAAAACTGGCATTGGATTGTAAGTTTTCGAAATTAAACAATAAAGGGCATTGTTATTGAAGCAAAATGATGCGTAGAAAACTATGAAACAGTAGGTTTATCTTGATACAAGAGATACTTCGTGCCTTGAGTTGAGCAAACTTTGTGAACGCTACCTGGTTGGTTCTTGTAATGGGTCGTTTTTTTGTTACCGTAACTCCTTTTTAGATTTGTATGACATGTGCATTGTTCAGCCAGTCGTGCCTTTAAATTATGCTTTCTAATGGGGCCGTCATCGACAAACTTTCAAGTAACAATTCTGACATTGACACAGAATCTTTTTAAGCGCTTTTTCTCACTGCATTATCTGTGTAAGTTTCCATTGGTGATTGTACAATGTATCTATGATACTATACTTGTAGTTGCAACAACATTTTGGAAGTTGTTACACTTGTGCTAACTTAAGTTATTTCAATAAAATTTATTTAAAAAGATGAAGTTGAGTTTATGCTTGCATCAAAGTTCGACAAAACTGTTGACCCAAAAAAGTGGTATTTCCATAACCTTAAAATAAGTCATTTAGTTCTATTTAGGTGGGTACAACAACAATTAGATGCCCTAAGGTATGTATTTGGTTATCCTTAGCGATTAAAAAATGATAGAGACTATGAGGACGATTTTGCCTACCTCCACCTAACTGGACGTTCTACACATTTAATACCCAATGACTCAATACCTTCACGTGTTATATCACAATACTCACCAATTTCAACAACCTTGAGCGACTTCATATACAATTCAAACGTTCATATACTAAACATAACAATATAATGTGATACTTCCAATTCTTCAAGGTTTACTAGTTTCTTCATACCTTCATCTGTAATGTCGAATAAACGAGCAAGTACTAGCTTTTTGACATTTTTCAACTCGACGATACCTGCATCTGTTATATCTCCGCTTAACTGAACCGTATGGACATTTGCGAGGTGTTTAAGCCATGAATCTTTTGCGTCCCACACTGTAATCTTATGTACACCCTTGAGTGCTTCTATACCTTTAACAGTGCAGCCAAATCTTGACTTATTCTTGTTGGACGTTCGAACTTTCCACGAAGAATACATGTACGCGTAGTAGTATCTCCGGATAAACCATTGCAAATTAGGCAACATGCCAGTTTTGACTTGCAGACATTAATGGGGACGTACTCTAATTTTATTAGTTAGGCTATGCACATGCTCTAATTTTCTGATTTTAGACCATTATTGGCAGTACTTTTCATAGTCACGTGTTTAGAAAAGTACCATTCTGTTAACAGTAATTTAAACGCAAAACAGCCATTGGTAACTTGTGAAACAAGAAAAAGAAAGTGGTAGCTCGATCACATGTTGACACCGAAACTGCCTAAACCCCTTCACATCAGAATTGCCCACTAAACTTACAATGCTGGCTTTGTATTTCTTATCAATGTTGTTACCTCTGATGTCAACTGCCAAAGGGATTAGGTTCAAAGACAATCCTTATGCCAATTCTGTCACGAGGATAGGTGCGTGCAAGTTGTAGTTAATTATGTTTATTGAACTAAGTTACATGATAGATGTCGTTACGTATGAAGATTGCAGTGTTTGCGTGGAGGTGCGAAACTGTGAATACAATGATTTTTACATGGTTTTTATGTTCTTCCTTGCTTTTCTTTTGCCCATAAAGGTATAGTATACACTTGAGGGAGTTGGTATCATTGCTGGGACCTCTTTTCTGTAAGTTTTATAAGATTCACCCCATACAGCAATGAGTTTTTCTTCTTCGTGAGGGATTGCGAAATAAAGATAAACTACAATCAATGATACAAATAATAGCTTGTCACCAGTCATTATGGGAGAGACCATAATGCTTGTTACCAGGCTAAAGTACATTGGATGACGAACAAGACCATAATAGCCTGTTGTGAGTAGTGTGCCAATAGCACGATCAGAGCATGTATCATCAAATTCCTTATGTGTGGCACTAAGCTGAGAGAGACCAAAAAATACCTAAAAATCGTATTAGAATTTGGTGGGGAAAACGTGTTTGTTGCATACCATTAAGTCAAATCCGAAAAGAGATGTTCCAAAAATGATAAATCCAAGCACCAAAGTATAAATTTCTCTAAAAGCGCTTGTTAGCCACTAATCTACTATATTAAAATTTTACATACGTGTTTGAATCTGTACCATCGATGATCCAAATGTCAATTCCAATTCTTTGCCAAAGTACCATAACAAGGAAAGCTGACCAAACTGCGAATACTGAAAATATCATACGTGTTAGTTGCTTGTAAAGTATCTAAGAACAAAAATGTCAGTCATGAAGATCAAGAAAGCATGGAAAAAGAAAGGTATATCTAGCAATTGAATTTACAAGCTAATTAAATCTTTATAGAAGTACCTTGCTGATAACTGCTTGAATACTTTGCTTGGCTAGTAATGAATGTAGAAGACCCCACGTGAGATACAGAGTTGTATTGAACAGAATTTTTTGAAGTACAGATGTTAATCCAAGATCAATGTTGATCGCTATTGGGATGAAGCTAGGCAAGTTCATACCCAGAAAAAACCAGGCAAAGAACGATAAAAACGTAGGCGCTGATAATGCCATGAGGATGTATCCTGTAATCTGACATAACAATGGCATTCGCTTTGTTTCGAGGAGACTTGTTTCCATGTGGTTTGTTGTTAGTAGATTTGTTATTTATGTCCTTGGTTGCTCAAAGTCTATTAGCATAATGGTTGCATACTTACTTCGCGAAGATCCACGTGCTTCTCTGGACAGCACGATATTTCGGAGTTGAAAGCCAAAATTAGCTTAATGAACACATAATAAAATTGTTCACGTTTTTTGAGAATGTACTTAAACTGTTGCTTATAGCTCGTGCAAGCAAAATTACTTGTAGAACTAACTCTGCTACCTGAAAACCATGTCAGGATGTACTAAACGGACGAAACAGTAATGTTCAATGAATATTCTCTGAGTCACATTTTTTCACGCACGTGCGGTTTCTAAAAAGCTTTCCCAAAATTAGTGTACGGCAAATCAATTGCTTTCTCCAAAATGTTGGTCGAGTTTTAGCGATGTAGACGTTCGCTAGGCACGTGCTTTTGAAAAATATAAAAACACCTTGTATTTGTACGCTACAGATTCAATGCTACCCAGCACGTCATGAATACTTGTAGGGTTGTATGATATTTAACCGTACGAAAACGTTACATTAATCTTTTATTAGACCACTGGACTTTTGCCACTCGTAGTAGTTTCCACGATTCAACTTATTACCAGAGCGGTTGACAAAATCACGTCAAAAATTGTTAAATGCACTTTGTATTGCGTTTGTACAAGTGCACGACTGGTTACTTCAACATAGACCTTAATTACAAACGGACAAACATGTAAAAAAGAAAGATCTCAGGCATGGTTTGTCCGATGACTGATTTCTTCATTCGTTATTGTGACCATTCATTTTCTACAGATTTTATTGATACAACAGTTTCAAGATTTGCAATGTTTTTTAGTATAGTTGTTTAGTGATCATAAGTCTATCTAGATGCTCGTTTACATTTTTTTGTTACACGGTTTTTTTTATCTTCTTGCGTCTTTTTAATCAGAATCAACAGACTCAGGACCATCAGAAGAAGGCTCAGAATCTTGCCCAGAACAAGAATAATCAGAGCTTTGGCTATCACCTTTACACTCTAATGGGGAAAAGATGAGAAAACACAAACCAGCTCATTGAATAAAACTTGAGATTGAAATTGTTTTTTCTTGATTTCTCTTTTGTATTATAATTTATTCCAAAAAAGAACGTACCAGGACATGCATCACCATGCGCACAATTAAGACAAACCAACTCTCCGCACTTCTCGCAATTTTTACCACATTTTGGAACACAAACATTAAAATCACAGAAATTACACAAATCAGCGTCTGCACCACCACATGTTTCGCATTTTACCATAAAATCTCGACCACCACATGTAGGACATTCAGCGCACCTTGCACATTCATGACATGCATTTGTACCACATTTCTTGCAGTCTTCAATACAACTATTGCATATCTTCCTGTCAACTTCTTCACATAATGCTATAGCACATGTCTTTATACAAACACGACATATTCTATCACTACAACGTGTGCATCCTTCTATACATACTGCGCAAGTTACTTTATCACATGCAGCACATACTTGATGACAACCTAGAGTATAATAAGTGAGATTTGTGCAACAACAGGCCAAGAAAAAAAAAACAAAACAGAAAAAATAAAAAACGAGGTTAGAAAACCACTTTAGTTCCATTTGTTAGTTTGTGGCAATTCTACACGCGTGTGTGAATACATTAAAAGCGATTTAATAAATAAAGGTTAAGCTGTAGGCGTAAAGATATTTTTTCATAAAAATCCGTAAAACAGCGTTTTGTTGTTTGTGGTAATTCTATACGCGTGTGTGTATACATTGTACGCTTTTTTAAAGCTGATAGTTACGCTGTAGCGTTATAAAAACCTTTTTTCAGAAAATAAATGCGAGATTGACACTACACCTTTGCATGCGAATCCAATTGCTTCTGCTTCGTCATGTATGGCACAAAATGATCCAGCTGCCACACAATTTGTGCAAAAGTATTTTTTACATCCTCTACAACGGTCCCAAAGCAGTTTGTTTTCTGTACATTGAGTACAAGCCCTACCAATTTGGTTACGTCCTTTCAATACTCGTGAGGGCTTTTATCAACTTCGAGCACCATAAAACGGTGGTTATGATCTAGATATGATGAACGTACTCTCCATAGAGAACGCAAATGCGTTTTGTTGGGATTTTGTCCGCACTATCGTATTTCAAGTCCAATCGTGCCGTTTCTTTAATAGATTGTAGTGTTACGCCCTTGGGTAGAGTTTTGGATGAAAATAAATGCAGCCATAGTTTTTCATCATCGCAAACGCTGTACAAGTGTTTTGATACCAATGCAGTGTGACACAGATCATTTGGAGCAACACGCATAAGCACCTGTACTAAAACGTTGTCTGGGAGCTCGACAAGCGTTTTAGGGCTAAAAGTGACATCTGTAGCAGGTCGCTTTGTCTCCTGCATTGACGTGAAACCAACAACAAAGAAAAAACTTAGCTATAACTGCACTCTAACTTAACTAGCCTCAAAAATACCACTGGAGCGATTTTACTAGCTCTTGCGCGACTTCACAAAGTGTTTTTATGAGAAACGCAACTCTTTGGCATTTGGATATGTCGACGTTATCAACTCGACATTCTGTGAAATATCTAACGCCATAGTGCAGAGACGTCTTTCAACTTAGCGAAAAGTACAGGCTAATTTACTCGTGCTGTTTGAAGGGTACTTCTGTTTAGATGTAGTCAGCAGACGTAATGGAAAATAATGAGAAGAGATGAATTACAATTTTTCTGAGATACTGGATGTCTAGATATAATATTGTACGAAAGTATAGTAGTAAATTGCCGAGTAAATATTTGCCTCTTCTCCTTCAAGTTTTTGTTGCTGGATTGCTGAATTAGATAACATTAAAGCCTAGGTATCCACTTGTTTTTTTTTGTATTGCGAAGAGCAAGCTTTGTGTTTGTAGAAGGGAAAAAGCTAATTCAGCTTGCCGGTCGCCAACACGTGGCCTTTTATTATAAATAATTGTTTTAGGGCTCGATTGTTCTCTACTGTTGACGCTATTGGTAGCTAGAAGCGCTTATTCATACAACTTTTTCCCTGACAACTGAGCGAAACGGCATGAGTAGACTCCGTGAGGAACTTGCTCAAAAAAGAATAGAATTAAAAATGACACAGTTTTTGTATCGGGTAAATAGTTTACTAGCGGACAAACTGTAAAAAAAACGTGCACAGGAGGGGAGTTTTATGATTGACGGTTTGGGGCACTTATAGAGGTTGGGGGGTAGTCAGAGCCGCGGTTGAGTTTCCACAACCAGCGCTAGGCTTTTTTTTCAAAGCGTCCTGCATTCTGTATTGTATTTGTTGTCACTACAGTTGATATCCGACAACCCAAAACCGGCCGAAGTGCCGTAAAACACGCAGTTTTCTCGAAGTTTCTACAAACAAAAAATACCAAAATATCAACCTACATACAACATCAGCAACACATCATGAAAATAGCTCTATTATTGCTCCTTATTCTCGTTCCTTCTATCTATTGCGTATGCAGCAGTGGAAAGTTCGGTATAAAAACAAGAGACTCAGGAACAAGGTGCTCTATAACTATGTGCTACTCTGGTAAATGCTGCTCTTTCACTCCGGAATTCACACACACGCCCTATTGCTGTACTCCAGTTTCTACAGGGTACACCGGTAACAGATACATTGGATTCACGGACGAGCAGTGTACAGACGACGGCGTTCAAATCCAGGAGATGAGATGGTACCTATTATTCTATTCTTTGAGTTTTAAAGTAGCAAACACCATTGGCTAACAATGACGTACAGGTATGGTGATGACCGTGACTTGTTCTACGATAACGAAGATGAGTGCCAAATTGGTAACAGAGGTTATCCAAGCGCCACAGGAACTAGGTTCTGGATTGACGGTGATGGTAACGGTGACTGTACTGGTGCTAGATTTAAAAAAAAGACATCATGGGGCAAAGCAGCTTGGAACATTTCAGCCAAATTGACCAGCGCTTATAGCGATTCAACATGCTCTCAAGGCCTACTCAATCCTGCTAATGGCGTATGCTGTGCATCAACATGCGGCTCATGTGGAGGTACCGGCTGTAGCCAGCGCCCTGGAGGTTCCAGCGACTGTTGTATTAATGCCATTATAAACGCTGGCAATAATTGTACATCCAATCATGCTCCATGTGTACTCTAATGTAAATATATATTACTCTTGAGTCTAGATTCATTTTCGAACCAAAAAAAAGGTGTTGTTTTAGTAGGAGACAACCAATGCGCAACAGATGGAGGGTGAAATTGAGTTGAGTGTATCATACTTTTTACACGAGTGCAAAAATACAACTAACGATTATTTCTAATTTGTTTTTGACTTATTGTCAGAAAGGTGTGCTACACTTGTACTTTTATTTGGTCATATTGCTATGCTGAAACATACTTTCTATTTGAATAAAATCGAATATTGTTGGTATATTTGTAATTTGATTACAGTTTTTTATTATTTCACAAAGTAATATTTTACAGCAATTTTTGATGATCTCTACTTCAAAGATTTTCGTCTTTTCTTAATCCTTATGACCTTTCTCTTTGGTTTTTTAGATATTACCTTCTTAGGGCTTTTCTCAGAAGCTCCTTTCTTTGTTTTGCTCTGCTTACTAGGTGTTTTCTTTTCACTTCCAGACTTTCTTCTCTTCTTGATTCTAATCACTTTTTTCTTTCTTTTTGGCTTTTGTACAGCCTCTACAGGCTTAGGATTAACTTCTGGTACAATCTCTTGCATTATAGAAGCGTCTTCATCATCATCTTCGTCATCAGAATCAAAAGACACTTCAGAACCAGAGTCCTCATCATCGCTATCCTCAAGCACGCGTCTATTCCTTACAGGCATTTCAAGAGGTGGAGTGTTCTCCTTGTCGCCTAAAAACAACAAAAGGTGAGAAGGAAAATCGTCTCAAAAAGCTCGGAGGGAAAAGAACCAAGAAGCTTACCGTGATCATCGAGCATGGCATCCAAATCACCTAGCATATCTTCATCATCAGAGTCATCATTCCCAGCGTTTGATTCATCTATGCTCTTACGCAGCAACCTACGTTTCTTTCTCTGTGGCTCAGAAGAACCATCATTTCGTTTGCGTTTCGTTCTAGTATTTACTTTAATTTTTTGGTTTTTTGGCATTTGTATCGTACCCTGATGACTCAACTTCTGTAGGTTGAACAATAACTGGTCCACGCTCTTTATTTTGATGTGTTTTACGAAGTTTATCAAAGATTGCTTTTCGTGCTTCTCCTTCAGATTCCTGAAACAAAAAAGTTAAGTCACATGCTAAAAGACAAGCTTGAAGAAATACTACATACCTCATCTTCCATATCAATATCTCCGCGTGTATCAAGCACCGACTCTCTGCTACGTTTCTTACTACTAGTCGATTTTCTTGATCGTCGTGATGAGGATGCCTAGCAGTATACGTAAGGGTTGGAACTAAACAAAAAACCAGACAACAATTTTTATCATACCTCTTGAGATTCCATAGCCTTTCGAACTTTCCTCTCTTGTGCGTCAATATATTCTAGCTGGTCTCTAACACTATCAGGAATATCTGCATCCTAAAAAATCGTAAGGAGAAGCCTCTAACACTAACAAAAACCCTGAACTTACCTTTGGTATTTTACCCAATTCTTGAAGTTTCCTGAAGACATGACCTTCACTAATATTAGGAAGTCGCTCCAAGAATGATGCAGCAATAATCATATACAAGGTATCCTCTTCATTGTCAACCTTTGAGCTAAAACAGCCAATGAGATGAAACAGCTTCAAAAAAGAAAAAAAAAAGAACGCACTCTTTCCATTCTGCTATTAGTTGTCTTTCGAGTTCTGGTGTCCAGTTAACGCCAGACAGCTTATTCAGCCTTGTCTTTAATGTCTCGGCCTGTCTTTTCTTCTCGTTATTGTACTCTTCAAGTTCTTTTTCGAGGTCAAGGTCATCGTAGTTATCTAGAGGCTCTTCTTCGCCTTCTGGTATCGCTTCGTATTTTGATCCATCCGCACTAATTTTTTCACGTGAGTTGTTTTTCTTTGCATGCTTTTGTTGTTACATAGCACATAGAGCGCCTACGTACTTCATAACCTCAAGAACATCTCTACGAGTAAGTGGGTATGCCACACGAGCAATAACAGCTGGGTTCAAGGACAAGATGTCGAGAAAATTGTGGACAACCTACAAATGTTTTAATCTAAAACGTTCAAAAGGAATATGTTCGTACGGTTCTAACTGCTTTCTGTAGTCCAATGAGCACTTTAGATGGCTTCTCAGCGAGTATTCTATTGAACACGTACATAAAAGGTAACTACAGAAGAAATAAGGCATAAACAAGAACAACATATGTTAAGTGTAGAAAAAAAAAAACAGAAAAACTCACATGGTACAAAACACCTTCCAACCCAATCATCGAAAAGTTCTCCACCATTGTTGCAATATGGTGGTTAGTATAAGGGTTGTTGGTGAGATACGTTTCAGCCAAAATCATATAGTTTGTAGCAATTCGATGAGTGCAATATCTTCGGACATAACTCTTTTCTTATGTGTCAGAACGTTTAGAAGCAGAATTACAAAAACTAACCCTGTAGTCGAATAGTTTATCGTTTGCGAATGTCTCAGCGCGATCTCTCCGCTCATCAGCTGCAGCATCATATTCAGCATTTTCTTCCCTTTGTAGATCTGCTATGTCTTGAAGCTCAGTAGCTCTAGTTCCTAAACAAGAATTACAAAACGTGATTAGACTTCATTATTAACTTACCGCCTGTAGCATCACCTCTGCTCTTTTTCTTAACAATGAGGCTACTCTGATGGGTACCGTGTTGCTTTAAGAGTCTATGTAACCGGTGTACTAACTCTATCAAGGTCACCAAATACCTAAAAGGAAATCAGCGTGCGCCAATAGAAAAAACAAACAAACGTACTCTTTAGAGTTTTGGTTCGGCTTGTAAACACTCATCAAGTGTTGTACAGGCGCAAGTACTGTTTCTACCTCGTAGAATATATTGGCTTGTATTGTTTGTGATATTCTATAACTTTCAGTATCATTCATTAGCGTCAAGGCACCGAGCTAAGTAAGAGCGTTAAACTTTCACTAAAGAAGAAAAATCTTTTCAAAAATGATGCCGTTCTGGCGTAGCACGTGGTTTTTTAAAAAATAGTTACCATTGCATTAAGCGCAGATACAGCTGCTTCAAGTTTCTTTGAATCACGACTCTCAGGTGAGACATATGTATTTATGTTTGAAGAAATAATACTGAATACATTCATGCCCATAGTAGATCTACAAAAAAACATCAGCACTAGTACAACTCTCTACATTCAATTCTCGTCGCAACAACGTACCTAATTATTGATACGTCATATGTAGGTTCAAGCATAGCTTTGCCTATTTGAATCAAAGAGCGTCAGTAACCAACAAAAGCACTCAAAAAAAAAGTGTTGTATTCATTACCCTTTTTTTTACGCAACATATCTGCTGCTAAATTAAGCTTATGCTCCCAGTTATGTAACCCAGTAAAAAATTGAATACACCACATATAATTATCTACATCCATAGGGTGTACATGACCAGGCTAGAAGATAAATCCAGTAAGAACATAAAGTTGAAGGTAGCTAAAACTAAAAAGTGAACGCACTCTTGCAGAAACAAACAAATCTTGAGTTGCAGTTTTCATCATGCCTTAAAACTTTAAGTAAGTTTTCCAGTTATCAGTTAACCATTCATTACGTACTATCATATGTTGTCTGTAGTATTTGTGTAGCAAAACCCTTGAGTATGACTTGTACGTCATGTGCACTGCCGTATGTTTTTGATGGAGGCGGTTTTCTACCTGTCATTTTTTGTTAGCCGTATGATTACAACATTTTCTTCTTTTTTTCTGACGTACCTCTCCTGACTTTTGTAGTTTCTTCTTTTACAGTATTATTGAGAATTTCTGATGCAGAAGAGTTGCTCTTAGCCTTAGCTTCGGATACAGAACCAGTCTATCGAGAGTCAAAAAGGGTTCCAACAAAATTAATAAACAACGTACAGCTGTGTTTACTTTCCAGAAGCATCCACCAAACCTGTTGTGTCTGGCAAATGACATTGGATCAAATTGACGTTCTTGCTCTTGTTTCTCTTTGATAAGGTGTTGCTTAACAAGGCGTCCAGTAGAGGTCCCTTTCTTGTTCTACAAAACAGTTTTAGCCACAAGTTGTACGGTAGACGAAAAAAGTAGTCGCTCAGCGACTCATTAACAGTTGAGCGCTTGGTACTATTATCAAATATGTTACGTACTTTGTGAAGTCTATAGGCGTCTACTAGACCTTTTGGAGTATCTTTACGGAGCATAAGATAAACAATTTCAAGCAACAACAAATTCCATTTTACATTGTGTTTATCCTACAATTTGTGAGCTTTTACCAAAACTAGAGGAGAACTTATTGATCTGATCTGTTTACGTACATGTATAGAAGCGCCTACTAGCGAGAAAAAATCGATTATATTTTGTTCATGAATAGCAATGATGAAGTGATCCTAAAGAAGGCTGTATTAATAAAAACCGTTTCAATGTGGAAAAAAGTTCTCGCATGAGATAATAACCGCAGTAATCAACGTGTTGTAGTTGTTGTACTATACACACGATTGTGGTGTTTAATATGCGTACTTGTAGACGATGCATGTGCTCTTCACTAGAAGTACTGGAAGGTGGATCTGGGATGAACAACAAGTTACGGAATAAGTACAAAATATACTCTATTAAGCGTGTATCACGCGCATCGCGCTCCCTTTATCGTGTAAGTCATTTTCGATTTTTTTTTTGAAATTTAAACGTACTTTGGTTCCTTGCTTACAGGCTCGCTCAATATTTGCATGAGTACATTAAGCGCTTTACCTCTAATAAACTCACGCTTGTATTGTTGTAAATACTTGATTTGGAGAGGAGTATTTCTGTCTTTTTTTTTTTCGAAATTTGTGATCATGTACAACAATTTCACTGCGAGAGATACGTTAGAAGTAGAAGTTATACGCGAAAATCTTATTTTAAAGCAGCATACGTGTTTGTTCAATCAGTTTTGGGTCAGGGTTTTCAGATTCTTGCTCTAGAATCAATAACGGCAATAAATGTTTACTAACGACCTGTATTCGTAATGAGATACATGTTTGATTACGTTTCTGAGATTATGTACTTGCCTGCCACTTTCCTAGCTGAATATTAAATTCGCGCCCCTCGTTATCTCTTCTTAGTGCTCTTTGTACGTCTAGAATACACTCTACGATGTTTTAATACCCTTCGTTTTAAATAATTCAAAAACAAGTAACCGCTAAATTACAAATGCCGTACCAAGCGATTCTTCGCTCTTCTCATACTTAGTAATGATGGTATCTGTCTGAACATCGTATTCTTCAACATCGCTACCAATACCCTTTACTTTAAACAGTAGATCCGTAACGTGGCGATTTAGCATGGTGTAACACGCTCTGTAGTCGTTGGCGCCAACTTTTTTTGCACTCGAGTCAAGCTTTTTATTCTGTCGTTTATTTTGCGCTTAGCACACTACATTGTCATCAATTGCGCATTGACACTGTAGAATAAATCGCTACGGCAGTTTTTTGACGAGTATACAACAAACAGTGTTTTTTTCACGTATTACATCAAAAGTACATTACACAGCGTCACTATTTCATCGTGTTGCTACAATGCTTTATTCTTGCTGATGAAAGCAAGTTAACTATTATTCTCCGTGCTTTTATTAACGTCCAGGTCCACTGTAATAATCGCATCCTCTTTACCCTGTGCGAGAGTAGATATACACAAACTATCATCCATTTCAACATAAGTTTTCAAGAGGATTTGCTTGGTCGTTGGCAAGTTTAGTTTGTTTTCGATGATTTCTTTAATGTCGCCAAAAGTTTTGCTACCTTCAACCTCAATGGTTAGTTCCTGTCCGTTTAAAAACGCTCCCACTATATCACCATTACGTGGTACACTTACAACCACTTGGACGCGCTCTACAATATCCTCTTTGGCAGTGACAGATGTATCAAATGGCTTTGCCTCTTCATCAGAATTTTTTTTTGTGATAACTGGTGATCTTTCTCCTTGCGTTGCTCTGTAATCTCTATACCATTTCGTTATTTCTGTAGTTGTATGTCCTTGTGGTTTGTAGTAGTCTATCCATCCTCTTAGCTCTTCTTTATTGTGGTGTACAGGTATGGTTTCTTCTTTTTTTTGCCGTTTGGTTTCAGTTGGTTGCGTGTAGGTGCTTCGTTTACGTTTTTTCTTGGTTGACAGAGGATATAATGGTTTATCCATTAACGCCCAGTTCACTCCCGACCATTGCGGTCTTGGTATAGATGTCATGTTAAGCAAAAAGGCAAAGAAACCGCTATAGAAAACTCAACATTTTTCAACAATTCTACCAGGATGACCATACAGAGTACTGTTATTAAGTGAGGTGCCGTAAGTTTCGTGGCAGATGTCCAAAATCTCAGGTAAATCTTTGGATTACCGGTCACCTGCCACGAAATTCACGGGTGTAACTTTACCATCTGGATAGAAATACACCAAAACAATACAGTTAGTACTTTGTTTATTTTCATTGTAGTCCACTATTCACTGAGTAACAACGCTACACAAGAAGGCAATATATCAATTAGCCTAAATTTAATTGTCTGCCATTCTAGTGCAGTGACAAACGCGAATGCCTCCCTTCTAGATTTGAATACAATTTTTAAATCTAAGTTAAAAATACTGACAACCGTTGATTTTACTTTTGGTATCGTTATCCCATTCACCTTTCTCAAATTAACTTTCATGAATGGAACACAATTGTTGGCCTAAAGAATATCATAAGCATACCGGACACGTTAATGTACATTGGTTCAAAAGACTATACTTTTGTAATGGTCAAGAAACCGCCTTGAACAGAAATACCTAAGTTGTAGTTAGATCAATTGTTCTATTTTACAGTAACTTGCGTAAGGGAGAGTGCCAATGAAGTATAGATCTCCAAACGCATTTTGTTCTTGCAAGTCCGTTATACGTGAAATGAGGAGAATAAAGGAGCAAAGGGTGCGCAACAGCGGATTGAAATTGACATTTTAAATAGTCTCTATATAGCACTTAACACAATTTGATAAAGCAGTTGCTACAACGTACTCTGAGAAACCTTTGGCTAGCGCTGATGTTGTATAAGCAAAACGGTCGTGGGTCATAGAAGCAGTCCTGAAATTGAAATTATGCACTTACACTGTAAGAACGTAATGAGGCGTACCCACTTTGAACAATTAGGCGGTAGCAAAAAGACATTATATCCTTAGCGTTTCTAGTTATATTCTTATTTTGTTTCAGGTATTCTTCAGCAAATTCTCGGAGCATCCTCATGTCTATATTGATATATTTACCAGGTAGTTTAACAAAACATAACACAGCCCAACTATCGATTAATAAAACAAAATTAAGTCACTGACGAGCCTCAAGCAATGTGGTATTGTGTGGTTTCCAAACTTAAAGTGCTTCAAGAACATACGGAAAAGTTCAATCTTGTAAGAAAAGAATTCACCTAAACAATCAGAATGTCAAAAAAGATGCAAAGAATACACTACGCGAAAGAAACAACAGATCACGTGCCTAAAAGTCTGCAATTTAAAGAAACCAAATTATGTACAATACATGATGCTATGCTTTCATTCGTATCAACGACGCCTTCATCAACGAACAGGCTGTCAAAAAAAAAGTCAAACGACATTGAAAAAACGATTGTCACAACAAACACGTGCTAACTTACTTCATTGCACTGAACGGTGAAGTAGCAAATAGTCTATTGAACGATGACATCCTCTTGAACTTTATTTTCCACGTGTCTTTGGAAGAGAGTGACGGCGTTTTTGATATTTTGAAATGACGGATTGCTAAGTTCTTCCAAAGACAATCACAGCTCAATAACGATTGTATTCTTCTGTTTGTTGCTGAAAGTGATAATAGAGTGAAAGCACTAAGGTATTGAGCTAATTCATACAGTATATCATCAGGAAGATGAGCTGTTGCGTCTGTTTGCATTGTATTGGAGATTATTGCCTATTTATTTGAAATACGGTAATAAACGCGTCAAGATGACTTAAGCATACAATAAGACTTGGACTTAAAATGAGGATTTATTTGTTTTCCTCGCTGTACTTCTTTGTCATGAGTTCATCAAGCAATTTAAAGTACTGTTTTCGATACACTTGCATAGGTCTATACCGCACAATGTACTGATTTATAGCGGTGTCCCAAGCATCAATATCCTTCAACATTTCTTTTTCTGTTGGAAGCTCACACTCTCCTGCTAGTAATGAAGCGAACCACTCACTCTGTTTCTCAGCTACAGGATGCAAAGAACCATCTGTAGTAGGTAGTGCTATAAAAGCAATGTTTCTTAAGTTTGGAGGGAACACAAACTTATACAACGAAACTCTGCTTGGTTCTTCTCTAATTTCTACAGTTCCATCTTCAAGAAAAGGAAAATTATACTAAAAATGTTGTCAGTTGTTAGGTACAAATGTCATTAATTAAACCTCGTTACCTTAAAGCCCCAACACCATATGATTGCATCTATTTTAGCATTTGTTCCATCTTCAAAGAAGACGGTGCCAGAACTTAACTTTGTAATTTTTCCTTTTCGATTGTCATCATTACTTTTATCTTCAGGCTTTACTCTCCCTAGTAGCTGTGCTATAACACTAGGCTTTTCTACTTTCTTAGACACGTGGCTATAAAACTTATGTTTAGTTGACTTAGTACTAAGCTAGTTTACATACCGTCTTGAAGAACCAACTGTAAAAGATGCTACTTTGCTCACCTCGGAAAACATTTCAGATCCGCTTATTCCTAAACCAGATACAAGAACACGTTTTCCTTTAAATAATTTAGGGTATCTGTATTTATGACTGTGTATCTGTAATCCTGTTTTATAGAGCTTTAGTAAAACGCACAATGAACGTGAAGTACCTTTAAAGCTTGACAAGCCAGGAATTTGTTTTTCAGTCGGCCATATCTCATCCCAATGGTGACCTAATATGTTAACCCTGACACCACTTTAAGTGATCTGTACCATTACAAACTGCTACAGCATGAACTGTATGAGTTTTAGAAACGCCATTCGAAACTGTAGTAACCGCCCAAGTGTCACTAAACAAGTAAGACTCTATATTACATTATTTCTTTTGTTTTTCCAGTAGTTTTCGTACTTTGTGTTGTGCTTGCACGTGACAACCTCGTGTTTAAACTTTATATATTGTAGCAGATTAAACGTTTTACAATAGTCTTCGAGATATGTTAACACTTGTTGATGACTAAATACGAGTAAGATAACGTATGCGAAAATGTAAGATTGAAAAGGATTCTGGTGGCTCGTGAGTACCTCGGAAAGTCGTAATAACTCTCTGGCATAGGTAAATCACTATATTGCGTGTTATTGCGATAGGTGTTAGTCGTTAATGACGCATAGCACGAGTGTACAGAAGTATCACTGTTAAAACGCCATAAACCGCCTATATTATCCGTTTTCTCAAAGACAAGAGGCTCTAGGCATTTGTCCGCCAGCTTCTTAGCACATACAATTCCAGCAGGTCCAGCACCAATGACAGCTATAATTCTCTTGCTTTTAGGCTCCGCCATTTGAACCGCAATTGTCAAAACAAGTTACGTTTTACTTTTTACGACTTAGCGTGTATTTAGTCAATATCACCCTTACACACGTTCCGGAACCACTCTTACATCACTACTCACACGAAAGTTGCATTATGATGCCTTTACGCTCTATTATAAAAAGTATTGCGTTACTTGTGTTATTTATCACTTCTGCTTATGCACATGCTGTACGCTACGCTCAAACATGAATAAAAACGCATTAGTATTAACTTGCGCTAGCGATTTGTGTGCCCACCACCTAGAAGCTCTGATGCTGGTATTAAAAACGTAAGCGTCGCGTACAGAACCTTTTTACGTTGTAACGATTTAAACGCTACTGTCATATCTCAAACTTCGCTAACACTAACTAATAGGGCCCTTGCGGAGCTCAGACAAATATGCTCAACATTGGACCAAAAACAACGATCGCACCAGGACCCTTTACTATTTACTGGGAAGAAACCATCAGTCATGGTGGCTCTCCTTTCCGTATAAGCCTCAGCATAAACGATGACTCAAAATACGAACAATACGGTACGCAACTTTCCAAAAACGATTTTTTTCTTTTTTTTTTCGTTTCCTTTTTTGGGAAAGGCATAAAAATGTTAATAATATGCGTAGTGCTCTTGGATCATATCCCACATAACGACGGAAGTAAGTTAAAAGGACTTTCATATGTTTCAACGAAACATAGCAAATAGCTGGTTTTATTAATACCAACTTAGTGGAAAATAGCTATGCTGTCACTGTTAATATTCCAGATATCGACTGCGAAAACTGTGGTTTACAACTAATCAATTTTATGACTGTACGTTAGAACATTTCTCAAAAAAAGAAAAAAAAACGAAAATAACAAAAGAAGCCCTTCAAAGTGCCCTTCTAAACTCTGCTTTTTATCTTTCTAGCACATCAATTTTTTTAAATTACTTAGTATTCTATTATAGGATAAACTCAGATGTACGTCTTTCAGGTGGTTTCCAACAAATCATCTACGAGAATTCTCGCTGTATTTTTTGTTTTGTTAACTCAAGATTGTATTTAGTCAAAGACGGAGACTGGTCTGACACATCTCAATGTGATTATGACCCACAATGTCATCATTTTGGTTGCCCTGAACCTATTTGTTTCAGCCTTTACCACTCTTGCTCTAATATAAAAATTGCAGGGTAACGTTAAATTTTTTGGAACTTTTATCCTAATTTTTTCTGTTTTTAGGTCTCAACCAACATCTGAGTATATGTACTCCTATAATCCACCACAAGGATGGCCTTTTGGTAATATAACTTTGTTTCTATCGTTGTAAATCCCTTACCTTTTGATAGCACTTGGTAACCCATATCTCGTTGGTGAATCAAGTCAATATGATGGTATATGGGTTCAAGGATTCAATGGACCAGAAGTAGGCTTTTGCGCACCCCCAGGTACATTTACAATGCAAAAGTAGTAGAGTAGTAGAGTAGTAGTAGTAGAATATAGTTAGTAGTAGAGTAGTTATAGAGTTAATAGTTAGTTACGACTATGTCAAAAAGTAGATGGTACGTTTAGTTGCAATAGTAAGGTTTTGAAGTAGAACAACAAAGATCAACGTTACAGGGTGTTTTATAATTATAAAATGGCCTTGCGGAATGAAATAATATAGCATTATTGCATGTGATATAGCATCGAGGAATCGAGTCAAGCGCTTATAGGCGCTTTGTGAACTGTACAAAAAATAAAACGAGATAGATTTGGATAAATTGTGTATTGTAGTGACGTCACCAAAACCATTAAACGAGCAACCAGCGATTAAGGGTTTGATGATTGTTTGAGGAGTACGTTAAAACTATGTTGATCACTTGTGTCAAAGACTTGAAACGACTTTTTAAGCGCTAGTTTTTTTGATATCCGTATCAAATAAAAGAACCGCCAAACCAAAGCACTATGGCTTTTTTTCATCCCTCAAGCCGTGCTTTTCGGTATATTATGCTAGGCATCATATCTATGATTTGCTTCGGTACATACTTTTCATACGATGAGATACAGTCTATATCGAGCAAATACATGAATCCTGCACGTGATATTTTTTTGTAGTTATTTTCGCTTCCCGTTTGTTTTTTCTGGCTTTTCTTTACGTCCTTTTTAGTTATTATACGTTATTGTTGTGGCTAAAACATGTTTAGGATTTAAACATCAATGATGGCCAATTTTTGATATTATACTCTGTGTACTCGATACCTAACACTGTATTGGTCTTTTTTGGTGGCATGTTTGGCGATTACTTTGGTTTGCGTCTTGCTGGCATTATTTTTGTTTCTCTTTCACTCACAGGTGCGTTTGTAGTCGTTTTTTTGATGTTTTAGAAATCTCTCACGTGATTTCCAACACGAACAGAAAAACGTGGTTGTAACGTCACTAAACCTTTGTATACAGGCACTACAATCGTTGCGCTTGCCCCGTTTACTAAAAAATATCGTGCGCATAATGTTCCTTTCTACGTAATGGCTGTTGGACGTTTTATATTTGGTATGGGCGCTGAGTCGCTCAATGGTAGGCTGGTTGTTGTAGTTTTTTTTTATTGTATTACTCTTTTGTTAACCTTTTTTGGGAAGTCACGCAGAGTTCTATGATATCTAAGTGGTTCAGCGATGGCACAGAGTTGGCTACGGCGTTTGGATTAACCCTTGCACTGTCAAGATTAGTATGGAGCCAATTTAGAAACCTTTTTTAATAAGTTGTGTGACACGCTTACTTGTATGTTTTTTTTGAAATAGGGTGATTATCTGGCTATCGTAACAGGAGATAAAATAGCAAAGGTTGCTGGTGGTAGATACGAATGGACACTATGGGTAGGTACGTTCAAAATAATCTTAAATATTTAAGACATTTTGTTCCTGACAAAATACGAACCCCAAGGTGTAATTGCTGTCGGTTTATCTTTAACAGCAGTCCTCTTGTATTGTTTTCTTGATATATTCGCTGGAAAGTAAGTATCAAATACCTTTAAAAACAATTTTGAAACGAAAAAGAACTCAAGCATCTGGCTTCCACAAGTGCTGGAGGCTGCCGCTTGTTGTCAAGTACTTACTCTTTGTGGCATTTACCATAGTCTTTATATCTAAATTATGGTTGAGAGGTTTATTTATAGGTACTAATAAGCTTATTTGTAGGGCGTTACCAAAAAAACCGATGAAAAAGGAAGAAATAAGATTTAGTGCAGTACTTCACTTTGATAAGAGATTTTTCCTTATCGCTTTTATAACGATGACTTATTACGCTGGAGTATTACCTTTCACTTCACTTGCCACGTGAGTTACACGTGATAGACATTTCTTCCTTTACAGAAATGCTCATTCAAGTTTTTTTTCATTTTCGCAAAGCCAAGATTGTTGTTTCCTTTTTTGCTCAAACTGTTGAACGCTTGATATTCCCACTCGGATTAAATCTTACTTTGGACACTTAGGAACTTTATCGAAGCTAAATGGGGTCCTTACACAGTAGATAACAAGTTTGTTTACAAAAATGCGTCAACAATATCTGGTATTGTTGTACTTGCTTCAATAGTATTATCTCCACTGCTAGGTACGTCAATTGTGAATTAATCTTTTATCAGGATAACACTGTACGTGACTTTGACTTATTATCTTGAAAGGCAAGCTTGTTGATGTTGTTGGATATCGTCCATATTTCAGTAAGTAGCGTCATAAATAGTTTTTAGTTAAATGTTATGTTAGTACTTTTGGGCTCGTTTATAATGATCCCTGCTCACTGTCTTCTTGGTGCTCTTAATTTAAATCCAATATACTCTTTTGTTGCTATTGGCCTTTCGTTCGCTCTGGTTCCTTCAGCGCTATGGCCTTGTATTCCTTTAATTATCAAAGAAGAAAATACTGCAACTGCTTTTGGTCTTATGGTACTTTTCAATTTGAACTATGTATCAAATCCCCACCCATTTCTAATCTACATTCTAGACAAGTATCCAAAACGCTGGATTAGCCATTGTAGGAGTTGTTGTAGGACAAATTGTGAATGCATACGTAAGTGCTACAGACGACAAAAAGGAGCAAGTCAAAGGTAATTATTTGGATTTTTCTTATTGGATTTTTTTTTCAACAATTGTTTAAACCGTTTGTAGGTTATAATTATGCTATGGCTTTCTTTGTGTGTATGGATTGTATTGGATTTTTACTTACAGAATGGCTTATAATCGTTGATCATTACTCTGGGAAGACTTTATGCAAAAAGTCACAGGCAAAAGTGAGACCTGTTTTTATCCGAGAACTGACCCTTTTTTTTCAAACTAGAAACAAGAGGTCGATGACGACGCTAATGATCCCCTACTATCAAGTGATCAAAATATTAACTGATACACGTATAAAGATGCTAAACAAGGACGCAAAATTTTTTGTGTGTTACCACTTTCCAACACGTGGGGCGAATATAAATAAAAAAGAATTTAAATTTCAGCATTAAGTGTAACATCAGCTAATAGCAAGTAAGTCACTGTTTGAGTACTGGTAGCCTGTTCAACGATTACAGGTAATGGCATGTAGTACCTACTTTATGTCTAGTCATTAACACTTGGATAACTTGCAAAATAACCGTCTTGTTTCTGTCAAACAATTTATGTTTTGTGACAACAAAAAATTTAGAGTCAACACGCTCGCATTGCTTCCAGATTTGACATGATCGCTAGTCTCAAATGTCAGATGCCGGTGGTTACATAACGCTAGGTCCAAGAAGCGAAAAAATTTTCAAGTGACTTCCTTCTCCTGTTTTGAAATGTCTTGACATGTTCTGACCGTCGCACTTCATATATGACATCAATACATTCTATTTAGTATATGCACCGCATACATAGGCGAAAGAGCCGTAACAGCTCTTCAGTAGATCAAGCAAGTTGTCATTAAACTTGTAATTGTTCTAACACCTTTTCTAGCATGGCCCGGTTGCTCCAAGATACCGCCAGATATGGGCTATAACAACTCTTATCCTTTTTACTGCTTATTCAGCGTTTTTCGGGTATTACTTCGTTTTTAAGCTTTCTTTGGGTTTAATGGGTTATATTATCATTTCATTCGATATAATAGTCTTATTAGTCATTGCTTCATCAATGTTAACGCGTATACCCATTCACGTGTTATCTTTAAGCTTTTTTTTGGCGTTTTCTCTTATTATCAAGCTCACTACAATGTACATTAAAAAAAACAATATCAGAGGCGTCACCGCTATTGTTAGCGAACAAGATATTTTTGGCAAAGAAAATATTTTGACTGTTTTGAAGTTCTCAACACTTCTTCTTTATAGTATTCATAAGATACTACGGCCTAGTATATTTGATCAGTTCTTTCTCGTAGCAGAGCTTGAGGTTGTTACTATAACGATGGATATACTGGATGGAGTGACACTCTTTGCTGCTTCTATAAGCGACGAGGTTAAAGGCTTTGATCAGTTAGTAGCTCTTATTCTTTCTGGATTATGGCTTTTTAATGCGGCATCACGTGTTATTATTTGTCAGAGTGTTCATGTCGGGAATGCTGTAAAGTGGTGTTCCAGAAGAGGAACAGCTTCCATTGGCTTCAAGTACGTTTAGTTGATTTTATATGTATGATGGATTGTTTCTCATTTTTTTCTTGTTTAGTATACGGCTATCAGCAAGTTCATTGTCGTTACCTTTAGATATTATTAGTCTTGTATTTAGAGGTTATTTGTACTATAGTAGAGGCGTGAGAGATCCTAGTCTAGCTGTTTCAGAGTACGCATTTAAGAATATTGGGCATATTGTAACAACAGGTATATACTTTTGTTTGCAGTTTTTCTTGCTTGATTACTGATTTAATCGCAGGATTTTTATGGATATCAAGGTTTTCTAAGAGTGAACATGTATCAATTACAAGTTTCTTCTCTCTGATCAAACTATGGGCTGTAATCTCTTTTTCATTTTGCACTACAATTGTTCCAACTTTTATTTTGTATCATGCGAAACAAAATTACTTTTACTTGCTTCTCTTGGTACCTGATATTCTTTTGCTCTCCTGTGGTGTTACATGGATATTCAAGATTCCTGGTGGAGATGACAAAGGCTTGGATAAGTCTAACAGAGGGAGATGGATGACTTTTTATTTAGGTCAACATTTTGTGTTATTATCTTGGCTTATAGCAAAACTTGCTCTGACCTTTTTTGATATTCAACAAGATACACTTCATCTAACTATTCTCGTCATACAGAGTGTAAGTTTTTTTGAACTTGCTGCAATATTTCTACTTGATGTGGCATCAAGAGATGGAAAGAAAAGACTTTACAGCCAAAAAACGGAATCAGGAAACCGAGTGAAAATGGTTGAAAGTGCACTATACAACGAGTTTGTGTACGATATTTCGAGCGCAGCAGTGTTCTATGGTATTTCTAATACTAGCCATACACCTGGCATACCACAATGGGTATTTCTTATATTTTGTTTCCTTGAGATCATCAACGCTTTCATTGGAATTCTTTATATTTCTAGTGTCTTCAGAAGAACATCATATGAAGGTGTTGGTATAAGGTGCGTACTTACTTAATTTTGAAGAATATCACGTGATAAAATTAACACTTGGTAAATAGGCTTGCCACTATTAGAAGTATTAGAGCTCCTTTGGAGCTTGCTGCGTTTGTATTCAGAGTTGTTTTATGGCTTCATTTTAACTCTTTACCTTCTGTTTTTCTGATAAAAAATGTTTACCAGTTGTTCCAATCAATTACTTGGATGTGGTGGTTGTATCAAGAAGAACATGGTAGAACTTTTGATGCTCTTTTACATGAAATACTTAAACCTACAGAATGCAATGTAAGTCCCTCACATTATATGCATAATGAGGTTGGAGCTCAATATCAACAGATTTAAGCATCAATTGCTTCCTGTTATTATCTTGTTGTACTGGTGTTGTAATTATACGTTTTGCTCACGCATTGCTATGTGTTTTTTTGACTTTTTCAAGTGCTGTTGATTACTCTAGTGTGAATGTGAAGGCATAGTCCCTTTGAGACAAACATGAAACCTTCTTTGCATTTGAAGCTCGATAAGCTGTTGAACTTTGAGGGTTTTTTTGACTTTTTATTGTACTAGGTACTCAGGGCTTGTAAAATACAAGAGCTTGCGACGGTTGGACAAGGTAGTTGGACATTACCTGAGGTTCACTCCACAGCTGCTTGTCGTAACTCTGATGATAACCGATGGTATCATTTTGATGATTCTAGAGTATCTAAAATAGAAGCATCTGAACTAGTTACAGACCGAGCATGTTGTTCTACGAATAAAATTGTTTACAATTCGAGTAACTTTTTTGCAGAGGAAAACAATGTGGAAAAAGGTCAACCATGTTCTATAAACTCAGTTTAACAAAGTCAGTCTGATGAACAACGCAATACGCGCCCAGCTTTTAAAAAAAGCTATTTCCAAATCTCGACCTTTTACTATTTACGCATGCGCTAGTGGCATAAGCATGGCCGCTATACTTTGCTACTTTAACTACGATGCACCTGATACGGAAACAGAGGTCGTACCTAAAGAATCTGACACTATACTATTTAAAGATGACGTATACACAGTAGCTAAAAGACAAGAAGAGAAATACCTAAAAATATACGCAATAAGTACAAACAATGTAGGATGGTGGCAAGGATATGTACCAGAATGGTACAATGCCGATACAACAAGTGTTATTTTACCTAGAGGTTTGAATGACATTGATTTGTATGATAATTCAGGAAGCGAGCCGAAAAGCATGCGATTGAGGCATTACATGCCTAGCTGGGAGTACAATCTTTATATGGGTGCATGTGTATTAGGCGTAGCTGGTATAAGCGGTTGTATTGGGAAACAATATTGGTCACGTGTTACTCTATCTCAGTTTAGAAATTCATCATTCAACTTTGGATGTACTATTGGTTTTAAGGTTGCTATGCATTCTATCATACCGGCAACTTTCTTCTTGTTTAGTCTAATGAATGTTGAGCATGCTTCAAGAATATTCTACAAATCAGAGAGGACCTGGCCAGATGGGGAGACAAGATGGCCTAGGTATGACACAATAGGATTAATCAGACATCATGCTGGGTTATTAGCAGTTGTAGTATTAGTTAGTTTCTTCGGATTAGCCATTCCCGGGATACTAGTAGGACCTGCTGGGTATATTACTGGAGGTAGGCATACTAAATTAGTATTATCACAATACAGAAAATTGTACAGGCTACACAAAAAGAAGGCTGTAGTTTAACAGCTCATGCGTCCACTTCAATAGAACATACCATGTAACAAATACTAAGCGGTTTCCATAGGCCATGTTTGCGATAAATCGTAATAGTTTGATATGTAAAGGTCCTGTTGTTCAAATAAACTAGCGTTTCAAAGTACAAAAGGACATGTTCATCTACACTGTAACAACAATATGCTTCAAGATGGTAAATGGTCTAGCAGATAGTACATGATGTTAGGAGGAAGATAAAATGCCATATGGCTCTAGCGCAGCGCCAAGCATTTGTTATCTACTATACAAGAAACACTTGGATAATAAAAGAAAGTTTTACAGTATTGTAAAACAAATTGAAAAGCAAATTTTTGGGTGGGATGTGGGTGATTGCTGCTCGCCATGTTGTTCATTCGCTTTGTAGGCTGTTTGCACTGAGTGATTTATGTGAGTCGTACTAAGTCTTACCCAAACGTCTGTAACGGAGAAAACACGTGTCAGCCATAGTTATGGAATTCCAATCAATATCAAATTAACAAATCACGCGTAACGGTGGACTACAGGATCTACCACTCTATTTTTCGCAAGTTTTTGAGCGTCACACCAAGACTTGCTCAACTGCATTGACTTAAAACAAAAGCTTAAGCCGTACTTGCCGTGAAATCTTTTCTTTCACATAAAACCACTTACGACGTTTGCTCCTCAATTCGCTTACGCTGTGCGCATTAGGGTAAATTGGTTAATTTTTACGCCGTTTACATAGTTTTTCATTGGAACAACCATGCAGCTCACAGATCTACCGCGAGAAGTACTTTTTATTGTGTTTAGCTTCCTTGAACGATCAAATCGCTTAGATATAGCTTTAACATCATGGTACTTATCTAGAATGATATACCATAGCGTTGGAGTACAATATCTAAAGCTTAAAAACGCAACAGACATTTTTAAAATCATTAAAGACAAATACGCTGGAATCCTCACTTACACCTTACTACATTGCTATAAAACAATCAAAGATGCTGCTATCATAAGACTAGGAGAAGCAGGAGCATCAAGGATATGTCTATGGCATTGTGACAATATCACAGATAGAGGTATTTGTTCTCTTTACGGAGCACATACGCTGGATATCAACAATTGCTTTCGAGTAAGTGAAAATGGTATAAAGTCACTCTCTGGTGCACATACGATAAGCCTTTGTTGTAAAAAATTATCGTATGAATCAATACGCCCTTTGGTAGTTAGAGCACACGTGATTAATATTTGTGAATGTGGTCAAATGACAATCAGTATGTTGACTAAGTTGAGATCAATAAATACTAAATGTATCATACGAATTAAACAACATAAGCTCAACCCAAAGAAACCGAAAAAGAATGAACCTTGGTGGTTACAACAACGTAGAATTGGAGGAATAAGAATACGAGCTGGGCATAATGTACCTGTAAACGAAATAAAAGAACAGCGAAATTAAATAAAATTGCCAGAACTTTGTTAATTCATACGAAGGGTCGCTTTGGCTGAGCTTTATTTTACTTTATTCTGAAACACTGAATATTTTATGAGCCTTGTTGAGATGCAGTATTATTGAGGTTTCACCACAGAGAATTCTAGATGATGGTTAAAAAAGGTAACTTTCAATTTTTTAGGACGTGCTTTCAAGTTTAGTATTCGATCTGTTGACCAACCTCCTGGTTTTTGTGTAGATGTTACTGTGACTGTTGGAGGGATCCTGCTTTCAAGAAATTCTCTTACTTGACGTAAAAACCCATCGATTGCATCTTGTACAGCACTCCCTAGTCGAGTTAAAAATAAATAAAAAACAAAACCTAATATCAAGCACTTACTATCTGTTGCATCTAACACAACGCTTACAGGAATACCATTTTTGCTAGTAACCTTCTTAATTGATTCACTAGAGACTTGAAACTCTCTTTTAATATCACCAAAAGTACCAATAAGCATCTAAACTTCAAAGTGAGCTCACAGCCCAAAAAAAGAGAATTACCATTGGTCTATGTAAGTTTGTTGCCTTCAGCTTAGCTATATAGCAAGCTGCATCATAGAAACTCTTGCGACAAGTTATCTTATACACAAATATGAGAGCATTGCTCTCTAAAACAACTTTCCTAGCTTCCAGCCATTGCCAATAGGTCTTTTCTTTCCGAAGTTTAAGCATACACTAATACAAAATTAAGAAGCAATAAAAGGGTACAAGTTGTGTATCGCAAACACCAAGATAGTGAACATTTACGAACCCTATTTCCTCCAACAACTTTGTTAGTAATATTACTACCATGATCCAAGAAATAATCTGTAGAAAGTGTATAGCGCGTGATAATTGTAGACTTTAAAAAAAGTCAGAAAAATAGAAAAAAAAACAGGATCAAGAATAGAAAACAGCTTTACCTTTCCAACAGCATGGCTACCAAAAATAGAAACAGTAATCTATTGACGCAGTGTCAAAGAAAAAAAACCAAAGTGACGATATCACGAAAAAAAAAAAAACTGTCACGTGACATAGGGATACGATTTCTTTCCCATCTAACTGTTCTCTAATAGTTCTGCGAACCTCATCAATGTGCAAGTATCCATAGTATCGATGAAAGTTATTTGCATCGTCAGTACCAACACCAAGCACTTTGACCCTGCCAAAGCGCTTTTGTTCTTTGTGAGCACATGATAAATCTGTCTTGTAGATATGGTACCTCAGTACAAAGATATCGCCAGAACCTGTTGTCTAGAGCGAGAATCGTCCACCTTCTACATTTTTTTTTGTAAACGTGGGTTGTATTGTACCATACGCACTTGCATACGCGTGAACACGTTATGATATCACCAACAGAGCTTATCTGGCTGGTTTTCAAGAAAATATCCATCAACAGCTCATCTGGAAGTAGAGTGGCGGGTGAAGCACCTCTCAATGGAGGAGAGGCCCATACAAACCCTGTTGTAAACGCTGGAGGTGATGATGCTGTTTCTGCAGGTGCAATTGGCTGAAACGCCTTCAAAAGCGAAGCGAAGGCCATACAAGAACGCGAAAGTAAGAATTTCAAATAAAACGCGTAAAAAATGACTTAGTGAAAAACCATTGCTTATTGCGCTCTGTTCCTGTACTTTGCGCTGATACGTGACATATGAACAGGGTCTCATTTAACCAAACGTTGATTGTCGCAGTGAGCGTTATTGTTGGCGTCAAAAACTTTGTTAAGTCGGTATGAAATCGTTTGAGGACTAGCCTACAGTTCTGCGACGCTTATACAAACGCGTGTCATTGCTCTCGTCATGTAACATACGTTACACGAAAATAATCGCATTAACCTGATGAACGCTTTTAACTAAGCGCAGCGGCCATCATAAAAGAACCATAAGGCGAAATCATCATATTTTAACTTTCGGGAGATTCTAGGCTTATTCTATTGCTTATGCTAAGCTTCTATTCGTACTTTGAAATAATATACACGACGTAAGGCATTTTGGAAGTATTTTAAAACGTTTTGGTGTTCTAATCTATAAAAAGAGTTTTAATGCGGAGAAAAAACGTCGCAGTATAAATACTGTTAACAAAAACACCAAAGAAGCACCTTTAGGAATACCAACTTGGCGTCTTATTTGAATACCACGCAACTCAACGGCGTTTCGCAACACGCGACCTCGAACAGTTTTTTCCTTTTTTTTGGTTTCTAGCAAGCGCTTTTAACAAAAAAAATACGCCATAGTGAGGGAAGTATAGTATACTACTCGCACCCAAGAAGAGATAAACTAAGAGTTCCAAGTAAGAAATCATTTTCGTCAAAAACACACCGAACAAAAAAAGTAACAAAAATAACAGCACAACAGAAAAACGATCCTCAACAATGGGTAACTTAGCTGTAATAGCAGCTACATCAACAACACCTACGCTTACGACTGCCGATGATAAAGTGAAACTAAATAGAGACGAGAACGAAGCAGGCGGCGAAGAAACAGATGATGTGATGGTTGCAGAAAATCCACAAGGAGGCTGTGGATATCTTTTCTCATTGTCTATATACGACGTTATGAACGTTGCAATAGGTTTTATGACTTGCACACCGGGACCTATACACAACGGACCTTACAATACTATAAAGCGCGGGAGAGCTGGTTCTCTGCTACAAGCTCCTAATTATGGAGGCATTTCTTTACTTAATATGTCGTTTGATGATATCACCGGTATTTTTTTGCAACAACCTATTCATAAACGTGTCGAGCTACGTCTAGTATGTAAAACATTTAGAACTGTTCTGGATCAACACGTTACAATAAGAGTACGTCTTACACTTCCTTCTTTGAACGCCGTTTTAAAGCCAAGTACTAACTTCTAATTTTAGGAAAAGCTATGCGTGATTAAACCAACAAGAGTGCTCTTTGCGAAATTCAGTTCCATTGACGACATCGCCACAACGTCTGACGGAAGAGTACGTCACTGTTGTTTTGCTGGACCTACTTACTCGTGATTAGCTTGTCGCGCTTGATGGTAAAGGATTACACATTCTGAACCGTAAAAAAAAGCGTATTTTTCGCGTTCTAAAAAGAAACAAGGACGGATATTGGTCTACGGAAAATAAGCTCGCTATGGATTCCAAGAACATGGCTTATATTCTACCGAAACAACAGCGTACAATTACTCAAGTTGATATACTGTTACGTAAGTCTCAGATACAGCATATTTCATCAAAAGACTTTACAGCTGTTGGCGTCAACGCTAACAATGACATTCTGCTTGGAGGCAAAGAAATACGAAAAATGACCAAAGACAGTTTGATAGACGAGTCTTTTTTGAACGCTACAAGTGTATCTGCTATGGCGTTTAATAGGAATACTGGCGATATAATCTATGCTACAAGCGTAGAGAAAAAAACAATTGAAGTGACAGGTCACACAAAGAGCACGTGGAAGAATGACGTTCACATTCTTCATGACGGGAATACAACCGATATTGAAATCAGTAACGGTGGTGACGTATCTTCTAAAATAGCTGCTTTAACATGCGATAAAAAAGGGAACCTTTTTATAGGGTTCTCTAACGGTGATATTGAAAAAGTTTACAGGTCATCTAATTTAAAAGATGAGATAAAGATGAGAATCAAAAATGGTAAAGGAAAAGAGATAAATGGAATGGTCCATTTAGATGGTCACTTGTATGTAGGTAGAAAGAGGTATTTGGTGAAGATACCTGATTGTAAATAAAAGGATTCAGAACGTTTTTTACGCGGTTTTCTTCTCTTTTTTTTTCCTTTTTTTGCTGATTGCTATCACTCAAAACAACGAGTTGCGCGGATTTACACAACCCTCAACTGTTCAAGCCTCATTCTCACTTATTCTATAAAAGCCGCACAATGTGCAACACGAGAAGAGGTGACATGTTCCCAGTTTCTTGAAGGGCTGAAAAGTCTTCAACTGTCAGTTGTTTTTTTGGTTGAAAATACACGCAATGCTTCGGGAAGTCGCTGTACAAGGCTTCTTACGCGCCCTTAGCGCTGTGAAGCCATCACACTTGGTTCAAAAGCGCGTTTCTATCGACAAAGATCATATCGTGTTTAACAAGCGCGTTTCTTCCAAATTATCGTCTCTTAAACAAATTACAGTCATTGGAGCTGGAAAGGCAACAGCTGAGATGTGTGCAGGACTAGAGCAACTGATTGGTGATAAAATACCCATCAAAGGCGCAATTAGTGTTCCTCATGGCCTAGAAATCCCTGATCTAACCCCACAAATAAACGGTACGTTTAAACAATAAAAGCATGTCATGACGCTCATCTACACTAGTAACAAGAGCGTCGCACCCTATTCCAGATCAAAACGGTGTTGAGGGCGTTAATAAAATGATATCATGTATAACAACGTCTCCAGAAGATTCCCTGGTACGCCTTTAATCATACAGGAAACCAATGACATTTCTGACACTTGTCACAAGATTGTTGCTCTAATTTCAGGCGGTGGAAGCGCTCTAATGGCTGATCCTGCTCCACCACTAACGCTGGAAGATATACAAAGTGTTAATAAAGCTCTTATATCATGTGGAGCCGATATAAAGGAGATCAACTGCGTGAGGAAGCATATTTGCTCGTTGAAAGGTACAAGCAATCTATTAAACGCCACGTGTATAAACAAGCTCACAACAACACAGGAGGCAAACTTGCAAAGATGACAACAGAAAAAAAGTTGTCTCTCGTTTCTCTTATCATATCCGACGTTGTAGGAGACGATCTAGCAACAATCGCATCAGGACCAACCGTGCCAGATGATACAACGTACCAAGAAGTAAGCTAGAACTCGGATTTTAAAGAAACAATTCAACCCTTACTTAATGCAGTTAGGCCTGGTCTATACTTAACAAGTATACCCTCACAAAAAATCTACCTGATGCAGTTAAAAGTTATCTTGAATCAGGCCTTGCTGGAACAATACCAGAGACTCCAAAGTCATCTGATGAAAAAAAACTTAATGTTGAAAATATTATCATTGGTAGCTCCGAGACATCGATTTCTGGTGTCACAGAATACTTAAAAGAACAAAATGTACCCGTTAGTGTATTTTCTAGATCATTAGAAGGGGAAGCAAGCACATACGGAAAGAATCTTGTTGACGAATTGGAAAAATTTGCAAAACATACAAAAGAAGCAGGTGTCAGATCTGCGTTTGTTGGAGCAGGTACATGACCTGCTTTTACTTTAGTCATTCCATGTGGTCTGTAAAGCATGACGCTTATGCTTTTTGTGTTTAGGAGAGTTCACAGTTACAATTAAAGGCAGTGGTAAAGGTGGACGTAACCAAGAAATGTTATTATCTTTCTTAGACCAACTTGAGAAACGTCAGGTATCAGAGCCTACTTTCTTAAGTGACATGAAGTTTGCTATTGTTAGTGCTGCATTTGATGGTATTGAGGGTAATTCTCCTGCTACTGGAGCTTTTGTTGATGATACAACATTGGCATCGATGCAAAAGTTAAACTTGGATGCAAAATCAGCACTTGAAAACAATGATTCGTACAGTGTATTCAAAGCTCTAGATCAAGCTATTATCACAGGACAGAGTGGTACTAATATAAATGATATGACTATTATTATAATGGAACAACGTGATTATTCCAAATAAAAAAATTATTAATTTGGACGTTTTCTATTTAATTTAAGAAAAGCAGCGACGCAGCCTCTTCTCTGGTCATTAGCAATCCAAAATGGTGCTTACTTAATTACTAGCGTACTTTTCAAAACACGCTAACAGAATTTCGCTAAGAAGCAATGTCATTAAGACGGAGGTTCGACGGCCTTAACACTATTGTCTAATTTTTTATTACTCGATATTGTGATTGTGCTTCAACCTTTACGTTAGTCTTTGAATTTTCTATCGCCATTGAACACTCCGATAGATCACACAGGCGCGCTTGTAAATGATATTTGGGTTAAATCAGCGCGTCCACGTGTTCTTTTTATTTATAGTATTGCTTTATGGCTTTTCGCAAGCTCAATACAACTGCCAGCCATATATACACAACTATGGGGGTAGGCCGCGTTTATGCGATACTATAATTGCAAACGGCACTATTATCGCTCTCCGAAATAACACTATGGATGATCTATACACGTAAGTGAGCGAAATATCGAATGCTAGAAAAAAAGAACAATACTTTCGTATTAATTTGCCAATAAGGCAACCTACTCGGCTTGAACCTTTTGTATCATTAGCTTCTGATGAGTGCCTTGACATTGGAGTGCCATACTTCTGTTTAGCCACTTTTAATCCTTGCACAGCATTTGCAGGTACGTCACAACTGTTCGAATAGCTACGAGAATAGCTACTTAACAAGCAATTAGAGCCAATTAAACAGTGCTCAGATGACTGCTACAACTTTACAAGTACCTGTGAGACAGAACTAAGGCTTGTTGGCATACAACCAGACTGTACCGACACGTTATTAGTCTCTCCTGTTTGTGAAAGTAATAACCAAACCTTCAGTACGCGCAGTTGTTTCACAAAAAAACAAAAAAGATCCGGACGGCCACTGTTAACTCCTTTGTCTTTATTTTTGATTTAATTTAGATATTTCACGTTCCACTGAATGCCCAGAACCTCTGATTTACGATTCCGAAGCATCAGATGACTTCATTAAATGCTTCAAGTGTCCACCTCCTTTTTTCAGTCAAAAAGTATGGAGCAGTCTTTATACACTCACATTGGTCGTATGCTGTTTTGGATTTGCTCTCCAGCTGTTCTCTCTTATTGTAGTTTGCAGCGACAAAACGTGCGTACCGGTTTTTTGAGAATTACCTTTATGGATGGTTAACTTTCTTATTCTATTTTTAGGTACTTTACTTTTTCGTCTCATTTTTGGATTATTTATATCATTGATTCTATGGTTGCATCATTTCTTGGAGCTCTTTCGTCTGTTGTACCTCAAAAAATAATTTGTGAGAATGAAGGTCGAGGCGCCGAAGCGTTAACTCACTGGCCTTGTGCTGTTCAAGGTAACTGTACAAGATGTTAAACCAAAAAAAACTAACAACGAATGGAAGGTTTCTTATTGACATATGTGACTATACAACTATTTATATGTTGGGCAGTACATTCGGTAACTCTCGTATTTAATCTACAGCGTAGTAAGAAGGCTCTCAGACAAAATTCTTTGCCATTAGGATTCCGTATTGTACGTATAAAGAGTAGTAACTAGGGGAGTTTTTTGTAATTTGACTCATGGATTTAGATAAGCCATTGTTGTATTTGGTTATTACCATTACTTAATACAACTATAAGTTTAATACTTGGTAATATTAAATCTGTATTTTTCAGCTGCTATGGTGCGTATACAATTCAGTACTTAGCATCTTTTTTTTGCTGACTTTTTTATTTAGCATTGGGTAAGCACCGTTGGTACCTATTTTTGGGATTTCCACTTGTTCCTGCACTAATTATTACAACATTCTGCTTCGGTTACATAGTTTATGAAAGCTGTGTTGTACGATTCAAACCAATTCTAGTTAGCACAAATCTAAAACAGTTTTAGCTTGGTTCACAAAGAAAACAAGAATTTAAAAACAAGGCAACTAAAATAACGTTGGCAGTTTTCTCTGTGTTAGTAACTTTATGGATTTTACTGGCATTGATGATAATATTAAGAGCTTGGGTAGATATGGACGGCACAGATAGAGTATCAGATTTGACCGTCGAGTATATAAAATGCATTTTCACCAAACCAATCCAAGAATGTGAGCTTATTCAAAAAAAATCAGAAAGTTACTTGATTGTACTGATACTGTCAATCACGTGCGCTTTTGGCAGTGGAGTAATATTCTTTCCTTTATGGATAGCACAGCCGTACGTGTCAGCAACAAAATGAACTCAAAAATTACCTCTGAAACAGAGTAAGTATGTTTTTTTTCTTATTCTATGTTTTTTCTAGAAAGTTCAGAAAGTCTCTTCGTATTTTAGTAGGACTTCAGCAACCAGATAGAAAAAGACGTGCTACTATTGGAACAATGTCAGGGAGAACAACAAGCAGAATAAGAAGTAATACTATACAATCTACACCTGAGAAACTTGACGAAAGCAGTGTAATGGAACGTATTAAAAAAACAAATGCAAGTATTATTGAATATATTAAAGAAGACGAAGCACAGAAAAAGAGTGTACCTCTGAAAACAGAAAATATGATTAATTCAAAGAGTGACTTGTCGCTGGATTCCAGTATTAGTAAGGACAGCTGCGCGTAGCTAAAACATTTGTAAATAAAAGACATCAACTTGTATAGGGCTTGGACACGTGTATGAACTACTTTTAACGCAATTTAGAGTGTACCTCCAACAGCGAATCCTAGGAATTAGCAAGTTTTACTTAGCCATAGTAGCTCCATGGAGTTTTACCATGCCCCATTATTGTATTTAAACCTGCAACTAAAATACTATGTATGCCTAGACAATATAGAAGCGTAAAGAAGCTAATGTAATGCGATTGTTGAGGAACAACTTTTGTCCGTGAAAGGTTTATGTGATACAGTTTTTTAATGCATAGACACGTGATGCTATTTTCCACTATTTAAGTGAATAAGTGTCCTTACACACTAGTTTACGGTATCACTGTCTTTAATCTCAGTGTACTACAGAAATTATGTAAGCACTCTTATGAAATACAAATAGAAAAAAATATACAACTGAGAACTAAATCGTACTAGTAATCGTTTTTTTCTGTAATTTATGCAAGAAGCAGTTTTGATTTTTTTCTGAAGCATATTAGCTACATTAGCAATATTTAGTACGATAGTTAGCATGACCAGTATAGCACCGATCATCCCTGCTTTTGTAAAATATGGACCATCAAACTCTTCAAAATACTCTGGGTTTGCAGGTAATTTGATTGTAATACTTAATAAAAAAAACGTGTTAATAGTGGTTTGTAACTAATCATCATACACTGGGTATCTGTCTCCATAGACAGATGTGTTATTACAACATATGGACGCTGTGCCTATTTTTTGAGGGGGTGTTTTCGTGAGACCCACATATCCTTGACCGGCGTTAGACAATAATGGAATGAGAAAACAATAAAAAGATACCATCAATCGTCTGTTTGCCAGATAACTCCTCGATTTCTCGGACAACAACAGTTGTCACAACACTAACCTCATAATCAACTGAAGGCATGTAAACATCATTTTCAGATGTTATACTTAATGATACTGAAGTATCTACACTATAATTAAATTAACTGGTATGGCAAATGTGTTCTTGTATCGCAATGATATCAATTTGCACAGACGTATAAAATACAAAACAAGCCCCAATCGTTACTTTATAGTCAATAGAGTCCAGTGTGGCATTAAATGAGATACTAATGAACCATTTAGTGGTTCAAATGGAAATAATACTATGAACAAAATTGTTCCAGAAACTCAATTGAGTTTAGTAACAACTTACCTATTTCCTCCATTGAGACTAATATATTTAGAACTGGTATGCTCCACATAGACGATAGGTCCAAAAGTATTATCAAATACAAAAAGGTCATTCCTGGTTCAGAGAAGAACAGATTAAACACAAGAAAAAAAAGGAAGAAAAAAACAGAATTGATTGAGATGTACCACGTAATTGTTACAAGTACTTCTACATTGCTATTATATGCTTAGTAATTGATATACAAGAGTAAGCGTACCTCATTAATTCTTTATATTTAGCGATAGTTGGTGTAGTAGAAAAGTGTGCTTGTGAATTTCTAAGCACACTTGTTCGTCTAGCATTTCCAAAACTGGACTTGTTTGCAATTCCAGTTGATTCTACACCATAAGGTGTCGGTTGGAAGTTATAGTACACACTTACCTCAACAATAATAATCAAAATACAAGTGACAATCATTATAATAGTAATAAGTCCACCTATAACATCGCCTTCCCATGATAACGTCTGTGTGCTAATGTCATATCTTTGAAACTGTTTATTTATATCAAATACTTTGATAACCTTCATAAACCAGCCATCACTGCAACCGCAATACTTAAGAATAAAGACGATAATACAAAAAACTAATAATAATCCAAAAGTACCAGCAGTAGCCCCAAAAATGATTGGTATGTGTGGATTGAATATCATAACAACAAATTGTTGTCTTGCCGAAGTTTCTTTTGTTAAAGAAAACGGATAAAAAGATACACCATCATGCTTAGGTTCTTCTTTTGGAATGTATGTTCTTGTGCCACCTAAACATGTCTGATTCTTGTTGCACTTGATACATGACGTTGACCCTTCATTTGGTTGCCATGTGCCAGGTTCACAAAGCTTACATATATCAATACCTTGATAACTTTTGTATGTACCTGCTGGACACTGTACAAGGTCATCATTTCTATACATATACCCTGGTGGTATTGTTAGATTCCACGATCTTTCTTTCAATTCATCATTGTAGCCATACAATACACCCGCTGATAAAAATATCGTTTCTAAGTTCATATCAACTGTATAAACATTTGGAAAAATCAGATCAACATCAACAATAACAGCAGGTAATTCTGTTATAGACAGCCTAATTATTCCTTGGCCTGACTCTGGTCCTAGTTTAACAAGAGCATAAAAACACTCAACATACTCTGTTGATTTACCACAATCGCCAAGACCATAAAAATTATTTTGACTATTGAATTGTTGTGTTTGGTGAAACTGATAACCAACATTAAATGATAGTTGTTGCTCTGGGAAGAAAATACTATCTCCTGCTGCATTTTCCCGTATCAAAGCTACCCTATCATATCCAAATAAAGCAAGGCCTCCAATGATACCAGGAAATTGTGGTGCAGCATGAAGAAAGGATGTACTTGAATGGGAGTTAACTCGACAAAAGCGTAAGTCTTTGGGAATGACACCTAGACAAACAACAAACATGAGTGAAAATAAGTGAAAAACTACTTATAAAATAAGAACAAGCCAAAAGTTGAGTGAATAGAACAGCACACTCAACCTTGAAGTTACATAAATAATTGTAACACAATGCTTGTTGTAGTACATAGGAATCAAGACGTACAACAACACGTAATAACCAACTTTCTTTTAACATGTGTTTTCTAACAGATATTGACACAGCATTAGGTGTATCATTATCTGTGATAATCCTTGTAGCTATAGTGACATTTGGTGTTGTTATATTATAAACAACAATAGCATGTATGGTATGAGCAACCAAGAAGTTGTCAGTACTAGCTATCAAACTAGTTACTAACAGTGAACTCTATATAATCTATTAGCCAAGCAGCTTGATAACTAGTAACAAGTTACATTGGCACCATACCTCTATACTGGTAAACAGTTTCAAAGCACCAGTTTCTGCTATTTCGAATACATGTATAGTACGCGGGTCAACTGCTATTGAAGCCTTACTATTACCTGCTGCTGCATAAATAGGTCCAAATGACGACGGTCCCACGCTCACATAGTGCGAGTAACAAGATTTATTTCGTAAATTGCTACTAGTCGTTAGATTCAAAACAACTAGCGTCAATAGACGTTAACCGGTTTGTAAAAGCGAAAAGTAGTTACCCAGCGTAAAAGTTGTAAGAACTACTATCGTATGCTGCGTAAAAGCCATTTGGTGAGGCTGAGAATGCCTTGTCAACGTTTTGTGCGAGCACCGGCCATCTAGTAGGTAACGTGCAGTCACATAATACCACGCAGCCACTGTACAATAAAACCAGCACGAAAACACGCACTAAACTGTTGGCTTGCATTCGTAGTTTGCGCCTTTAATACAAACGACTCGCTTAACTTAGTGTTGTCATTCAGGCTCAAAATAACAGATACCCTCTAAAGCTAATTGATATTGCTATAATAAACTGCACCAGAACCATTAACTTCTCGTTTTGGTGCGCCTTTTAGTAATGCAATCCCGTTCAAAATGAAAATACGATAATGGCAGAAAGTTCGCAAGGGAAACCCAAATATGTAGAACTTTGTCAAAAAAAAGTCGAAAATTCGGCACACTAATTATCCTATATTATACCATAGGAACTATTTAGAAAGCCCCCCTGAAAGGGGGGGTTTGGGGGGGCAGAGCCTAGCGGCGACTGAGCGCCATAACCCAGTTGTCTCCCTTTGTGGCGAACAGTTCAATATCACTTTGACATTTTTTCTACTTTTTTTTCGACATTTTAGTACACACCGTTCGCAACATTTCGTTTTAGTTTAATTTAGCCAAGACCCTTCTAAAGTAGCAAAAAACGGTGTTATCACCATAAACCCCGATATAACTGGTACGCGAAAATTCGAACGTCAATTGACTCGTTGGGAGAATACGTTTTATTACTCACTAGGTTTCTTTTCTATCAACTTTGCATAAAATTGTGGTTCAGTGTTGTACTTATTCACTGTTGCAAAGTGACTATCTTCACAATTTGGAGTTTCAGTCTCAATCCACTCATAATTGGAGACAAGCGCAGACAATACTCTACGAAATAACACTATCAATGATCTTGTCACAAAATAAAAACACGTGCCTCCTCAGCATCATCATCGCAATCTTCTTGCCAGGACATATTCTCGGGCCCATACTGAAAGGGCTTAAGTCAAAGTCAGATGCTTCCCAACGCTCAGGGCGAAAGTTTTGTGGATCTACCCATTTTTCTTTAGAAGATGTAACACTTTGATGTAGTGGGACAACCATGGCCTTGAAACAAGTTAACCGAATGATATTGTTGTGTATGCTTACGCCTTTTGGTATAAAGTAGCCTTCAAATAAAATGTCTTCAGTACACACGTGAGGTATATAAACCGGAGCTGTAGGGCGATATCTACATGTGTTGAGATATTGTTCAAGTAGTACACAAGTACCTGAATGTCTCTTTAAGTACCCAATCCAAATAGGTCACCTCTCGCAGTACCTTAAAACAGTTAGCACATAGACTATATACTAGCACAGTAGTACCGTTGATTCACACGTGAGTGTATCAATCCCTTCTAGTGCCTTACGTAACTTTTCTTGGACGTCCTTATTCTTGGCTAGAACAACCAAAGCTCTACAAAAAGAAGTTAACAAAACGCCTTTTTCGGCAAAGATTGACGTACGTCTGTAGTGTATGTGCCGAAGTATCGAATCCAGCACCTAGTGCTTCTATCATAATACCTTTCTTTTGTTCTGTAGTTAACACACTATCCATGATACCGTCTAACATTACCGCACGCTTAAAAATACACGTCAAAAAAAGTTGGATTTGTCCAACAACGGCAACAGTGCTACGTACACCTTTTTTATATTCTGCAATAATTTCGTCTGCAATAACATTCCTTCTCGCACATACTTTCTTCAGTTTATTGAGCTAACCGATGTAAGAAAGAACTAACTATTACGGTCGTTTAAACACTCCTACCCGTGCTTTTTCTAGAAATGCCAGGGAAGGCAACGAGTCCTGAACATAAGGGAGAGTGAAATCTTCCATAATGGTTGTTTGAGTATCGTAGAGTTCTGAAAACTTGTTTCCCTTCTTGAATGCTCTTACATAATACAATAAGAACAAAATAGAACGCATTGACATACTTCTCTCCAAATAGGAGTAACGTCATTACATCAAACGTCATGCCATGAGTGACAGATGTGGCTCCTAAACAAATCTATTAAAAAAGGTACTATTGCATAAATATCTATCACGTACCTATAGCTGTTTTATTTTTAGCACAAACCTTCAACATTTCCATCAAGTTTACAGTCTCCGCTTGTTGTATTTTGTCAGCTTGCTAAAAAAGAAACAAAACCTAAGCATCACAACATTATTCTGAAAAAACTGCTGTACCAACACAACATTGTGACCAAGGATTTTAGTCTTCCATGCCTTTCTCACGTTCTTATGAGAATCACCAATCGACATTACCGTCACTGAACGAAAAAATCAACCGGTTTAATGTACAAAGGACAAGAACGTACAGCCTTCCGGATCCATAGTGAAAAATGTTTCAATGTTCGCTACCATACCTTGAGCACTGAAGAATTGTTGAGAAGGTACGCTAGTTAAATCAAATGTACCGTCCAGAAAAAGCTTTTTTGTTCTTGACAAAAGCCTTCGTAATCATATCTTGGGTTGTAAGGAAAACTGCCTAAAAACTTGTAAATAAAAATGCATAATGCAGAATTATTTATTTCATACCACCTGATTTCCAAGGTCAAGGCTGAAGATTCCTTGAAAATTGTCACCAATCTTAGCAACTGTGCTGCACAATAGTGAATTAAACCAGGTTTAACATACAATTGTAGAAAAGCTGTACAACCAAACACCACGCAAAAAAAAGGTGTAATTATGTTCTGTCGAAGAGTACCTTGGAAATTGTGTAGGATCAGGTAGTAAGTGTAAGTGACCAATAAGAGGAAGTGATAGAGGTCCTGGAGGTAATCCCTTGCGCTTTCTAGACAGATTTTTCCATAAAATCGACGCTATTACGACAACAGCGAGGGCAATAACAACTTGTAATATTAGCATGTCGAGCAATTCAGGAAAGGATGCCTTATACTGCGTGTGAGATTTTACAGTTTTTCTCGAGTTTTTGCTAAGTAAAAACCAACTCAAACAATCTTAAGGAAAGGTACTATTAACGGTCGTATTGGCGAATCAAGATAGTTCCCAAACCAACACAACAAGACCTTATCAACTTGTTGAAAAACACGTGTTGTAGCTTTTTATGGACGTTACTTTTTACTCTCGAAAATTATACTTAAATTCTGCGGTGAGTGCGATTGCTCATAAATGCGGCAACTCCAAATGCGGACAGGAACCGAGGAGTATGGCAAAAGCAAAAGTATTTTCCTAAAGACGTCAAAACTGAAATTTAAACCACAAAAGCTTACAACCCACAACGCCGCTAGTGTCGCGTGCTGGTACTTCAATCTAATAGTACACAAAATACCTGAAAGCAAAGGAACCGTTTCGAAAGACGTTTATTTGAATGGAAACGAACACTTTATCAGACATCGCCTGAAACTCCTGCACTCATAAACGCACAAGGAAAAAAATCCATCAACAGCAGAAAATTCAACAAAACAACTTCACGCTAGCTTACGCGCTATCACTTCGCGGAGTAATACCCACGAACTGAACGAAATGTTGATAACTTATTTGATTCACTGCACAATAACACAACCGCAAAACAACGATTAAACGCGTTTTCAGAGCAAATGGAGATGAGTCTATAGCAAGGGAGAAAGAAAAGTTCCGAATTTTCTTCGACAAGTAGAATACTTTTCCCCTACGACCTCGGCCACTCGTCACACGTAGCAGGGCCATCGAGAATACGTTAGGGTAAATACCTCATTAGCTTACGAGAAGATAAAAACACCCTCAAAGTCTAAACTGTACTTTTTTTTGTTGTTGAGCGTCGCAAATTTATAAATTCAGCCAAGAGATTGTGTTTGGGTTGTTTTTTGAGAAGTTGAACTGCGCCAGTTCGATCTCTAAACGCCCCGCAATCGTACCATTATTTGAGGTACCACGCAAGCTTTTGTTGGGCTGCGTTTCTTGGCTTGAATTCTAAAACAGCAGACGTACTTTTGCATCTCTTTTCACAACGGATTTTGACCGAAAGGGGATTAGCCCTTCAAAGCCCTTCAAAGTTTTACCGAGACTTAACTTCTTTCCAGAACTGATTTAAGCGACTTGTTAGATTTGAGGGAAGGTTTGGACTGTAGCTAGGTGTATTGTTAGTGTCAAATTATACTACAAGCAGCAGGTACACTTGATCTCTTAACTGCGACCAAAAATCGCCGTTTCATACCAATTCTTGTTCTAACGCTACGAAGACCATGTCTCTCCCTTTTAAAGAAAGTCCTGCCCCGCTGAAGCAAGTCAAACGGCTACAGTTTGGTATTCTATCCCCTGAAGAGATCGTGCGTTACCCTACAGATTTTACCTACGCTATGCTTTTGCCGCGAATCAAAACAAAAAAATTTGAAAAGAAGTATTCTTAACCTTCATTACGCGTAAAAAGCAACAGTAGCTTGTATTAGGCTATCAACGCATTTCTTTACCGAGCAAAATTTTTTTCTTTTGAAATAGCGTTACACTTGACACTTTGAACGTCCTCTTACCGTATTCCTCAGCGACGCATGTCATGTATGCCAGAGGGCATTAAATTTCCAACCACTGTGGAAAATGGAGAGTTCAAATCAGGAGGTTTGAGCGACTTGCGTATGGGTCCATCAGATCGTGATCACAGATGCGCAACTTGTGATCATATGCGAGAGGAGTGTCCTGGTATGGATAAATATTGTTTTACCTTGCTGCCACTGGAAGTGGACGTTAGAAATTCCTTCTTTCGTGTCACCTATTAGCTTTTATTTTTGTCAAGTTTGTTTTGTTTGTTTGGCGCTCTTTCTTTGTATTTGTTAGTGTTGACACTTTATCAAGGTCATTTCTCACATATTGATCTTGTAAAACCTGTATTTCATATTGGTTTTGTTCCTACAGTCATTAAAATATTGCGTTGCGTCTGTTTCAGATGCTCTAAACTATTAGTTGATACGGTACACTTTATTTACCAAGAAAATGAAAAGTAAATAATATATGCTAATCTTGTACTGTTTAACAGAGCCATCCTAAACTAAAGAAAGCTTTAAAAATTGAAGTACCAAAAGCACGATTATCAGCAGTATATGACGCGTGTGCAAATAAGAAAAAGTGTGAGGCTGCTGAAGACTTTGATGCGCCTAAGAAATCCAATCCTGAGGAAGATATGTTTAAAAGAAGAAAATCTTCACGTCCTCATGGTGGATGTGGTAGTGTACAACCAAAGTACTCAAGGGATGTCACAAAGATAGTAGCAGAATTTAAGCAGCCCGTTGATGGCATTGAACAAAAAAAAGTGCTTTCTGCCGAAGAGGTCCATGAAATCTTGAAACAAATATCAGACGAGGACTGTATGATTATGGGATTGAACCCAAAATACGCACGTCCTGATTGGATGATAATAAAGGTACTGATGATTTTTCTTTTTTCCGATTTTTCTTGTAACAATCTAACATTAATTTTTAAGGTTCTTCCTGTGCCTCCACCACCTGTAAGACCTTCCATTGCTTTCAGTTCTGCATCTAGACGTGGTGAGGATGATATTACACATAAATTGAAGGATATCGTCAAAGCGAATATGTCTCTTAAACGACAGGAGAGCACAGCTCCAGGACATATACTAAAAGATATTACAGCTTTATTGCAGTTTCATGTATCAACTCTATTTAACAATGAGATTCCAGGACAACCACAGGTTCGTGCTTTTTCTGTCATTGGAAAATACCTCATCTGACTCTTTTTCATTTTAGGCTAAACAACGTTCTGGACGTCCTTTAAAGACTATTTCACAGCGTCTTAAGGGTAAAGAAGGACGTGTTCGTGGTAATCTAATGGGAAAGCGTGTGAATTTCTCAGCACGTACAGTTATTACGCCGGATCCTCAAATTAGTATTGATGAAGTTGGTGTTCCAAAATCGATCGCCATGAATTTAACGTATCCAGAAATTGTTACACCTTTCAATATTGAGGAAATGCATGAGTTGATCCAAGCAGGACCTGAATCACATCCAGGTACGTCATTCGTTAATTCATACACCGAAAAGCAACATGTTGCAGCAGTTGTAAAGCTTTTTTTATTTTATTTTATGGAAGTTCTAGCGTCAAAGCTAATTTTTTTTACCTTTAGGTGCTTTTGCTATTATTCGTGAAGATGGCACACGTATTGATTTGCGTTACGTTCGAAAACCAAGCGATGTACATATTACCTATGGTTCGATCGTTCAGCGCTATGCTAAAAATGGAGATGTTATCATTTTTAATCGACAACCTTCTTTGCATAAAATGTCCATGATGGGCCATCATATTAGGTAAACATTTACTTTTTTTACTGCTATGGTTAATATTCTTAAATAGAGTCATGCCTTACTCTACTTTCCGGCTTAATCTTTCCGTCACAACACCTTATAATGCTGATTTTGATGGAGATGAAATGAATATGCATCTTCCTCAATCAGTAGAAGCTCGTGCTGAGGTTTTAGAGTTGATGATGGTTCCTAAGCAGATTATCACACCTCAAACAAATAGACCTGTTATTGGTGTAGTACAAGATACCTTGTTGGGTAGTAGTTTATTCACACGTCGTGATGTCTTCATTGAAAAGGATCTCGTAATGAATTTACTCATGTTTTTACCTGATTGGGATGGTATCTTGCCAACGCCGGCGATTTTGAAACCTAAGGAATTATGGACTGGAAAGCAGATTTTCAGTTTATTAATACCTGAGCGTGTCAATATGCGACGAAATTCTGGTATGCACAATAGGTTCGAGAAGGCTGAGATTTCTCCTGCTGACACAAAGTACGTTTGCCAAAAGAATAGATAATGTTTGGTTGTTGGTGACTAACTTTATTTGTAGGGTCATAATTGATCAAGGTGAAGTTCTAGCTGGTATTATATGTAAAAGAAGTATCGGTAGATCAAGTGGAGGTGTTGTACATGTACGTCGAAGTTTGTTTGTTTTTATTTGAAAACACTGAATGTTAACGCTTATGTCTAGGTGTTAATGATGGAGTACGGTCCAAAAGAGACTATGTTATTTCTTAATAATGTTCAACTTGTTGTCAACAATTGGTTACTTCACTTTGGATACACAATCGGTATTGGTGATACTATTGCTGACAGAGAGACTATGCAAAAGATTAATGATACAATTTCTACTGCAAAGGACAAGGTCGAAAAACATATTATCCAGTTGAATCAAGGCAGACTCCCTCAGAAACCAGGTCTTACATTAATGGAATCCTTTGAGAATGAAGTCAACAGAGAGCTTAATGCAGCACGTGATAACGCCGGTAAATATGCACAAGAGAGTCTCGGTACGACAACTTCTTTTTTCTTTTTTTCTTTTTACGTTCTTTGCTAATTTTGTTTTATTTTTTCAGGTCATGAGAATAATATTAAGACTATGGTTGCCGGTGGTTCTAAGGGATCATTTTTGAATATTGCACAGATTATTGCTTGTGTAGGACAACAAAATGTTGAGGTTTGTTTTTATCTGCACAGTGGTTTTGAAAGCAAGCCTTAACTTTTTCATTTAGGGAAAACGTATTCCATACAACTTTAGACGGAGGACTCTCCCTCATTTCACAAAAGATGACTACGGTGTAGAAAGTAGAGGATTTGTAGAGAATTCATACTTGCGTGGTCTCACACCTCAAGAATTTTTCTTCCATGCTATGGGTGGTCGTGAAGTATGTTTGTATTTTTTTGTTTTTTTTGTTTTTTTTGTAGAAAGTTGTTTTTTCTTGTTTATTCCAAAATCTCATACTCACGTTTCCACACTAGGGTCTTATTGATACTGCTGTAAAAACTTCTGAAACAGGTTATATCCAACGTCGTCTAGTAAAGGCTATGGAAAGTATAAAAGTAGCATACGATGGCACAGGTAATTTCTCAACAATTTTTTATTTTTTTGCAAAAAGCTAACGAAACTCAACTAGTTCGTAATGCACACGAAGAAGTAATTCAATTTTGTTATGGCGAAGTAAGCTATCCCTCAGTAATTCGTTGAATACTTATCTAATGTTACAAAATAGGATGGTATGGATGGTACCTCTCATGAGACACAACTTCTGCCATCAATGAAAATGTCAACGTCACAATTTGCTAAGGTGAGTTTTTCCTAGCCATCAAGGATCCCTTTTTAGTTACAGCATATTAACTACTATTTAGACATATGAGTGGGACTTTGATGCTCCTGATCTTGGCGCAGGAGATAATGTTGTTGATGCCTCTGTGCTTGATGACATTAAACGTGATGAAAAAGCACGCGATAGGCTAAGACAAGAGCTAAAAACTTTGACTGATGATCGTGAATTCTTACGTAAGTTATTCGAAGACGGAGAAGATAAATGGCCTTTGCCTGTTAATCTAGCTCGTTTAATTGGTACGTTTGGAAAGGCACTGTTAGTGACTACAAACTAAAACCTTTTTTTTTCGTAGAAACGGCACAAAAAGTGTTTAACATTGACACTCGTGGACGAAGCGATTTAGATCCTTTGAGTGTTGTTGACAAGCTTAATGTATTAAGTGAAAGGCTTATTGTTGTCCGTATAAGTGATAAGCTTTCCGAATCAGCTAAGGAAAACGCTAAGGAGGTAAACTTGTTTGAAACAATTTCTTGTTTTTTTTTGCGCTCTCCTACTTCTTTATTGACTCATTTTCTAGGCTCAAAGCAATGCAACGCTTCTCTTCAATATGCTATTGAGGTCTACATTAGCATCTAAGCGTATTATAAATGAGTACAAACTCACAAAGGATTCGTTTAATTGGCTTTGTGGTGAGATTGAAGGAAGATTCATGCAAGCTCTTGTACAACCTGGTGAAATGGTTGGTGCTATTGCTGCACAATCTATTGGTGAACCTACAACTCAAATGACACTTAATACTTTCCACTACGCCGGTGTGTCAACGAAGAATGTGACACTCGGTGTACCACGTTTGAAGGAACTTATCAATGTGGCTAAAACTGTAAAAACACCTTCTCTAACGGTATTCCTTGACCAACAAAGATGCAATGACAGCGAGGTAAGAATAGTTTCTTTCTTTTTTGAGTGAACTCCTTTAAGCTTATTTGTTTTTTTTAGTTCGCCAAAGCTGTACTTTGTGACTTGGAGCATACAACCTTGAAGCATATTGCTGCTAATTGTGAGATTATGTATGATCCAGACATACGCAACAGTATTATCGCTGAAGATGAAGAGATGATTAATATGTTTTATCTTGACTTGGACGCAGAGGACGATGATCAAGATGGACCAGGGCTAGTAGATAAACTGTCTCCTTGGTGCGATTTTTTTTCTTTTTTTTTTTTTTTTTTTGGTTACCTTGGGTTTACTGCCTTGCCTACCTTTCAGCTAGCTACCTTTTTTGTTTGTTTTTGTTCTTACATTTTCCATTAAAGGTTATTACGTATTGAACTTGATAACGACAAGATGGACAAGTTTCTTAGTGCTAACTCTGCTACTTTGAATATGAGCGGGATTTCTGAAAAAATTGCAGAGCATTTTTCAAAGGGTCTTCATGTTGTATACTCTGATGATAACTCTGAAAAACTTGTATTACGTCTTCGTATATTTAATGAAGATGATTACAAAGATGAGATGGCTGATGAAGTAAGCCTCGATATCATTTTTGTTCTTCTTACTTTTTTCTTGAAAGTTTTTTTTTCTTTGTTGTTTGACCTTCTCTTCTACTGTTGGTGCTGATTTTTTCCTTTTTTAGATTTCCGATGACGTTCTATTGAAACAGATTGAAATCAACATGCTTGAAGAAATGACACTCTGTGGTGTTGAAGGCATTGAGAAAGTGTTTCTTCGTCAAGATGAGAAGATTGGTATTGACCCACGAACTGGATCTTATCTTGCCAAGAAGGAGCAAGAGAAAGAATGGGTTCTAGAGACTGAAGGAACAAACTTGATGGAAGTTCTAAGTAACAAACATGTCGATGCATCCAGGACTACATCTAACGATATCTGTGAGATCATCCAAGTACTTGGTATCGAAGCTGTTCGTAATGCATTGTTTTATGAGTTGAGAAATGTAATTCAATTCGATGGTGCATATGTAAACTACAGACACATGTCAATATTAGTCGATGTCATGACATACAGAGGTACTCACAAATCAAGAAAATCCAAAAGTTTTTGCTCTTTGTTTTCCGCTTGTTTTTTTTGACTTTCTTGATAGGTCACTTGGCTGCTGTTACGCGTCATGGTATCAATAGAGGTAATACTGGTCCTCTTATGCGTTGTTCCTTTGAAGAGACAGTTGATATGCTCTTAAACGCTGCTATGTACGCTGAAAAGGATGATTTGATGGGAGTATCTGAGAATATCATGCTTGGTAATCGTGCTCCTGTTGGTACTGGAACATTTGAGCTATTCTTGAATAGCAAGATGACTTCAGAAGCTATTACTGTACCAGTTGGATATGATGAGATGGCTGGTGTTGACGACTACATGATGGACAATCCACAAAGTCCTACAATGAAATGGTCTCCTGCAAGGACTCCTCAAATTAGCTTTGGATCTCCTGGACCAGCATCTCCGTATAATGAATCTGGTGCTTTCTCACCATATAACGGTGCGTTTTCTTTTAAATTATCCCAATCTTTTGTTGTGACTGTTTTTTTTCCAGGTTCTTTCTCTCCTGGACCTAATTCACCTGGATCACCAGGAGGATTCTCTCCTGCTTCTCCTGGATATTCTCCTTCGTCTCCAGGGTATTCTCCAACGTCTCCAGGGTATTCTCCAACATCTCCAGGACGTGGTGGTTACTCCCCAGCATCACCTGTACGTCTCTTTTTTATATTGTCATTAAGAGCCTTTTCGACTCACACTAAACCTCGTAGGGATACTCACCAGCGTCACCTGGACCAAGTTATTCACCTGCTTCCCCACATGGAGGAGGATACTCTCCAGCGTCACCACGCTACTCTCCAACGTCCCCTCAGTACTCGCCTACTTCTCCATCTTATTCTCCAACGTCTCCTTCGTATTCACCTACGTCTCCGGGTTACTCACCAACGTCTCCTTCATACTCTCCGACGTCACCAAGTTATTCACCAACGTCGCCGAACTACAGCCCGTCGAGCCCAAAGTACAGTCCTACAAGTCCAAAGTACTCTCCAACGAGTCCACGGTATTCACCTACGAGTCCGAAGTACTCACCTACGAGCCCAAAGTACAGTCCTACGAGCCCAAAGTACTCTCCAACGAGTCCAAAGTACTCTCCAACAAGCCCTCGGTATTCACCTACAAGTCCAAATTATTCGCCGACAAGTCCCAAGTATTCACCTTCAAGTCCGAATTACAGCCCTACAAGTCCAAAATACAGTCCTACGAGTCCAAAGTACTCACCTGCAAGTCCGAATTACAGTCCTGCAAGTCCTGTATACAGTCCGGTATGGTTTAGATGTTTTTATGTTGTTTACCATTGCTGACATTTTGTCTTCCTTAGGCTGCTCCAAGTACATCACCTGCTTCTCCAGCGTACAGTCCAACATCGCCTGCATCGAAGTACAGTCCTACAGAAGATAAGGACGATGAAAAAAAAAATGAGGAAGGAGACAAGTAAAAAGAAAAAAAAAATCAAAAGAGATGAAGTAATTTCTTTTGTCTTTTCTTTTTTTTTTTTACCTCATGTAACCTTGCTACAATGTAAAATAAACAACACGTTCTTGGCGTTCCAAAATAGAATTATTTCGTATCGAACAAGAACGTACAACAGCCTTTTTGAGGTAGTATCAGGCGAATCTTTGGCAAACGAAAGAGTAAAACCTTGAAGTCAAGCCTAGTCCAAGCTTGTCAAGTCAGCGGCTGTTGTAATACGTATCCATATCTCTAGGAGCGATTTTATTCATGGTCATTATCTCTTTTGGAATCAACATAACGTCTTTTGCGTTGGCGGTTTTGTTCATTGTAGTACTGCACGTGGACTGCGTAGTATCGAGCAAAGGCATGATTTCGTAGTAGTTTCCTTTATTAAACTAAAAGCCTATACTAGCGTGCCAATTCGCTCAAAACTACAGCGCCAAAGAACTCATAGAGAACGAAGCGACACTCAACAGGTTTTTTTGTTATATTCACGCACGTGATTATGTGTAAACATATTTTTTTCTGAAAACTAGATTTCTTGGCGAAGTGTTCACATGGGAGCATAATTTTTGGAAAGCAGCGATCAATCCGCTAAACGGAATGACGTACACTCCCTGAGAAAATCGTGTTCATGTCAGTAATTGCGTTGTAGATACGATGGGCATGCTCTGGATGAAACTACTGGATTGTTAGCTCCTCCTTTGCATGATTTTTCTGCAGCTTCTAAAGAAGCTATTCCTTTAATGATTTGCACACGTGTATTCCTTGGAGACGACCTTGCAAAGGTATTAGTTTGTCTTTCATGTTGCTTTCTTTGGCATTAACATATTTTTACAGGTTGTTGTTGCTGGGACTGATCCTACTGGTGCTGAAAAAGCATGCTTTAACATGCTGACATTAAAAATAAAGACATTGAATGAGTTTAATACAATGTTCCCTAAATTCCAGTTACGCTTTTAAAGTTGAAGCGGTCATTGTATCCTTTGGTTCTTACTAGCAATAGAGGGTACCTACCATGGTTCAAGCACAATGGAACAAAAATAGGGCTACTACAAGGATGGACAGATCGGTATAGTGTACAACTCAACATGTTAGCTGATCGTTGATATTGCAGTGTACCAGCGCTGGACAATGGTGAGATGATATGGGGCATGTATGCGCTGTACAATGTCCTTCAAGATTCGGAAAACGGAGAATATAAGAACTTAGGCGCAGCCTATAAGAAGTATTTTGATTACATGGCGCAGGTATCATTTTGGAGTTCTCGGAACTTTCTGTATTTAATATCAGTTTCAAGACAGCAAAGCCTTTGTTCTACAAAGGTGATGGACACGTTGCATCTGTTGCTCAAGTAGGTTCCACCCAACAAGCTGAGAGTAATTTAAAGGTAATTGGAACACTATCAAGTTAACGTGCTCACTATGTTTTATAGGACCTTGATGATCCGTATGAGGTGCATCATAGGTGTTTGTTGTTGGCTTAAACAAGAATAGGGTGAGATGTTCACTTTTTTTATGGATCTGTTTTCTCCTTGGAAGAATGAATCAGAACGTGAGTTATTATGGATAGTTAAACGCCCACTTTTAGTTTCTGTTGATTATCAAACACCAAGGGGAATATAACGGTACAAAAAGGATGGTGGTTTTCTTCTCACGAGCAATGGAAATACATGGTAGCTAAAATTATTTCTTCTTATTTATCACACCTACTAGGAGCTTCCTTACTTCTCTGTTGGTATTAATAAGAGAATATTCATGAACGGGGAACGTGCGAGAACGCAGAATTCATGTTTAAAGGGATTACCTGGACTTAAAGCCTCTGTACAACAAGCATTTCATAGCTATAACTTAACATGAAATGAAGGTTACTGATGTCAGTGATGGAAACACCAAACGTACCATGCAATTAGGTGACTACCTCAGTGATAACGGAATCCCAGAAATTGCCTTCCAACCCTCATCAGATAAAGAGGTACAAATGCGCTGCTCCTGAGTTATAACACGTGCCTATAGGTGTTCACTCCGTATGCTTCGTTTCCAACTATTCTCGCAAACAAGTCTATTGGTGCTTCATGGTATTTGTCTATGATTAAAGGTAGTAAGATGCAAGGCCATTATGGCTCTACTTGTAGTGTATCTGGTGACGGAACAAAAATTGCTCCTCTTGTCACATGGGACTCAAAAATGACAACTGTTATCGCTATGGTTAGTCTTTTTAACAACGAAAAACAACTTTTGTTCTTACTTTTTTCTCCTAAAGCTTGGTGGAGTACAAGATGTTGTAG